>JAJMKP010000004.1:496491-623780 GCA_030569295.1 Taiozyma yuanshanica
GGGGGGGGGGGGGGTTGAAAAAAAATAAAATGGAAAAGCCATACTAATAAGACACATCAAAAAATCCACAAGACACAGAAATACCAAAAAAGAGAAACAAAAAAATGTCTTTGGGAGCAAGAGAGCTTATCAGTAACATAAAGGCGTACAAACTACCAAAAGTGTATCCTCTACAGACGATCTGGCCTCCATTTCGCCGTTCTGCAGTAATGATCATTCTGTTTATAGGTAACTATGGGGAACTTCGAGTACTATTGACAAAAAGATCCAGACAACTAAACAATTTCTCTGGACATGTATCGCTTCCTGGTGGTAAAGCTGATCATGTACATGAGACTGATTGGAATATTGCAAGAAGAGAATGTTTTGAGGAGATTGGATTACCTTATGATGAAGAATTGAACCTTCAGGGCTTGATATTAGAGAAGTTGAATACATTACCTTGTTACTTATCAAGAACATTCCTCAGTGTCAGACCGGTGGTGGCATTCCTAAAAGATCAAAATGAAGATTTAAAATCTGTTCACGATTTGAAATTAGTTATGAATCCAGGTGAGACTTCAAGTATCTTTTCAATCCCATTACTAGACCTAATTGATAAGAATCCCAAAAAGGAATATATTAAGAAATCAATAAATACATACAAGTGGGGTGGAATCAAGTGGCCATTGAAGCACTTCTATTACTCGACAACCACAGATGATGAGGTTCATTGGTTACAATCGATAGCAGATCTCAGTTCAGATGAGGATATTGAAGACCTCAAGCACCATGAAAAGAAAGACATCAAAGATGTTTGGGGTTTAACAGCACAAATCCTTTATGATCTTGCACATATCAGCACCCGTGAAGAACATAATTACATTGGTAATGAGAATTTGATCTATGGGTTGACAGAATTCGGTGGTGTAATGACACAACCGAAGAGAAACACCTGGGAAATTGGAATGATCAACAATGATGCCTCGAAATCCTACTCTGATGTTTTACCTAAACACATTTTCTCTAAGATTTCAGGAGAGTACAAGATCTGAGACATGTTATGACGCTGAAGTTAGACTTAAATAAGTTCAAATAAGGTATTTAACATGAATTTGAAGACTCAAAAATAAAAATTAGACAAAAAATTTAATATGGTTATGAGCTCATTCTAATTGTAGTTAGTTCTATTATTGGTTATTATTTAGTCCCATTCCCAAATGACTCAGCGCCTAGCTGGATGCAAGTCTTCTTTTTTTATTGCTAAAATTTTGAGTCCCGAAACACGAGGCTGGGTCTCGGCTGAATCTTAATCCACATCCATGACAATGTAACGGTGGGACCGCGTTTTTTTTTTCTAGCATTTTCTAGTCCGCATATGATTGCGATATTAAGGTCATTTCACGTAAAATAAGGAAACCCACAGCCATTTGATTTGTTATGGTTAAATTTGGGACTGAAACTCTTCCTGAAAGGCGCGAAAAAATGACCCATTTCCCAGTCCCTCTGGACTTTTTGTTTTTCCCAATTACAGAGACTAAGACTCTTTGTCCCATTCTACAGTAATTCAAGGTCTATGTATAAAGACTCATGACCTGGGAAAAATCCCGAGGCTGACCTCGAATATGATAAGTAAACAGTAAATTGGCCAACTTTTCACCTCTTTATATAATTCCTCCCCCAGAAATCGCCAACAAAACAATTATAAACTTAACGAATCTTAAAAGTCCCAAATAAAACTCCCCAAATCCGGTCCACCCAAGTACTTTATTTACTGTTACTCAGGGACAGTTCTTTAGCCCCCAGGTTTTTTTTTTTATTTTATTTTCCAAAACAAACCTGTGTGGATCTTTATTTGATAAGGAAACGTGTTTGTGAAACAACCTTGAAGAAGAAGACGCGTTGAAATCATCCAAATCAAACTTTTAAACAAAGTAAACACTTTTAATCTCATATTCATTGCCAGAAATGCCAGCATTCACTTCTCCAGATTCAATTCATCCATCTTCACCTTTTTCCCAAAATTCTAATCTTTCATCCTCGATATCCCAGAACAACTCTCCAGAATTTATAACTTCGGCAACTTATAAGAAACCAACAACTAAACATGTCACTCAGCTATCTACATCATCGCCAGCTGGTATTGCTATTGCCAACCAAGTCACTCCAAAAAGATTGGCACATTTGCTAAGTGTTACTGGTCCTCTTGCTATCAGACATATTACCTCAAATCTTTCGAAACAACTACAAGGGTTTGAAAAATTATCCCTATCGAAACAAAGAAGATTAATTATGAGTTGCTTGAATGAAGGCTTTGAAGAAGAATCAATAATCTTTGAGAAAATAGGATGGGGTCAATGGAGCGCAAAGAAGGTTCCAAAAGAGGATTTCATAAAGGAGAGAAGTTCTGTTAGAATCTCGAATGCTAAAGTTAAAGATGAAGAACATAACAATTCATCGACCAATAAGAATGATGCGGCTCGAAGAGCCTCCATTACCGCGGATAAATACGCTTCTGATCATCATGATAAATTCTTGAAGAATAAACAAGAACAAGGTACCAATGATTTTGCCATTTTATCTGATGAAGAAGAGTCCGAATCAGACTTTGAAGATGATGAAGATGGTGTTTTCAAATTTGACGATGAAGAATCAATACCACCATTAAGGTTGAATGGTAGATTGATTTCTCCCCCAATAACTTCAACATCATCTTCAAGAAGACAATCAAGAGGTGGTATCACAAAACCAAACAAAACAAAGAGATCAAATTCTCAAACGCCAACAGCACCAGATGCCGCCTTGCTCTATACTTCAAATAAGTCAAATATCAACAGAAGACATAGCTCGATAAGGTCAACATTGGGAGATTCATTATCCAATGCTGGAGATGAAGGTGAAGACACTGATGAAGAGGATTGGGCCGCTATTGGTGCTATCAGATTGTTAAAGAATACTAATGTCACCTCAAGCATAAGTATTCCAAGAACTCATGAAATCCCAACTCCACAACCACCAGAAATAAAAAAAGATGAACAAGATGCCGCCTTTGCCTTGGTCAATTTAAGATCTATATGACAAGTCCGTGTTTTTATTTAACCCTTCATATTGTTCTGATTCTATGTTTCGTTTGATCTTTTTTATTTTATATGTCTTATTTTGGTTCTGTGGAACATATTTTGAAGCTGCGCTTTTTGTAATATTTTATTTACTGTTTTAGATTACCCTTTTCTAATGAATGTTTGATACAATAATTACGGTGATTTATATATATAGTAGTAGCATTTGATCATGAATGATTCTGACAAAGGATGTAATAAGTTGAACTGTGCTTGAATATCATTTAATTCCATAAAGCAATACACAATAAAAAGAAAAATTTAAACTACAAAAATGAATTCTCAAATTGCAAAATGAATTTACATAAAAGAAACAAGTCTCTAATAAGTATTCAATACAAAATTAAAACCAACCATATTAATCAAAAGAAAAAAATAACAAGGGGGTTAAACTTCTTATTTCTTAGCGGCTTTAGCAGCAGATTTGGTAACTTTACCGGCACCACCTTCTGATTTGTCAACAGATTTGATAACACCGACAGCAACAGTTTGTCTCATATCTCTGACAGCGAATCTACCTAATGGTGGGTAGTCAGTGAAAGCTTCAACTGATAGTGGTTTGGTTGGAATGAATTTGACAATAGCAGCATCACCTGATTTGATGAATTTTGGATGTTCTTCCAATTTCTTACCAGATCTTCTGTCAATCTTTTCCAAGATTTCATCGAATTTACAGGCAATGTGGGCAGTGTGACAATCTAAAACTGGGGAGTAACCAGCAGAGATTTGACCTGGATGGTTCAAGACAATAACTTGAGCGTTGAAAGAAGCAGCACCTTTTGGTGGATCGTTCTTGGAGTCACCACAAACGTTACCTCTTCTAATTTCTTTAACGGAAACATTCTTAACGTTGAAACCGACATTGTCACCTGGTAAACCTTCAGTTAATTGTTCGTGGTGCATTTCGACGGATTTAACTTCAGTGGTAACACCAGCTGGGGCGAAAGTAACAACCATACCTGGCTTGATGACACCGGTTTCAACTCTTCCGACTGGCACAGTACCAATACCACCAATCTTGTAAACATCTTGTAATGGTAAACGTAATGGCTTGTCAGTTGGTCTTGAAGGTGGTTCAATAGCATCAATGGCTTCTAATAAAGTCTTACCCTTGGAGACACCAGCTTTGGTTTCTTTTTCCCAACCTTTGTACCATGGACAGTTAGTGGATGGTTCAATCATGTTATCACCGTTCCAACCTGAGATTGGGACGAATGGAACAGTCTTTGGGTTGTAACCAACCTTCTTGATAAAGTTACCAGTTTCCTTGACAATTTCTTCGAAACGGTTTTGGTCCCATTTAACAGAGTCCATCTTGTTGACAGCAACGATTAATTGTCTAACACCTAAGGTGAAAGCTAATAAAGCGTGTTCTCTGGTTTGACCATCTTTGGAGATACCAGCTTCGAATTCACCAGTACCACCGGCAATAATTAAGATAGCACAATCAGCTTGGGAAGTACCAGTAATCATGTTCTTGATGAAATCTCTGTGACCTGGAGCATCAATAACGGTAACGTGGTATTTTGGAGTTTCGAATTTCCATAAAGCGATATCAATGGTGATACCTCTTTCTCTTTCAGCTTTTAACTTATCCAAGACCCAAGCGTATTTGAAAGAACCTTTACCTAATTCAGCAGCTTCTTTTTCAAACTTTTCAATGGTACGTTTGTCAATACCACCACACTTGTAGATTAAATGACCGGTGGTGGTTGATTTACCAGAATCGACGTGACCAATAACAACGACGTTAACGTGAGCTTTTTCTTTACCCTGATTCAATTTGTTAGTGGTTTATTCAATCGCATAGATCAATAGAGAATCAATAGAATCTTAGTGACGGGCAAAAAAAAAAATTTTTTTTCTTTAATAAAGGGAAAAGAAGCCCAAAACTTCAAAAGCTGTTTACAATTGAGCAAAAATCCATTGTAAACAAAGAGAAACACACTGAAGATCATTGAAATCCATCCATTTTTTGTCCTTAAAAACTTACCATTTTTGATTTATTAACTTTTGTACCAAGAGAGGGAAAAGAAAGAGAGGAAAAAATTTTTTGAAAAACTTTGCTTCTTTTTTTGTTTTTTTTTTTTTCTAATTTTTTTTTTCCACTTTTCTCAGCCCAAAAAAAAAAACGTGTTCGCGAAATCAATTTAAGATCGATTTCCGTGTGATTGCGGTGAAAACCGGGTAATGTTTTATATTTATATTAGATAATAGCAGAGAGAGGGGGAAAAAGGGTCACGTGACTATGACGTCAAAAAGACGTCAAAACAAGGGGAAAAAGCAAAAAATGACAGTCGCTGAAAAAAGCCCTAGGATAAGTCACGTGCAGCAAAAAAATGAATGGGGTTATTCCTTTTTTTTTTTTACTGTGATTACTGTGATTACAACATTTTGTTCTATGTGTGAAACAGTTTAATCTCGTTGAACACAACATGAGATGACCATACATGTACATTAATCATAGCTAAAGCTGTTAGAGAATTAATCGCTTTCCACATCTAGCGAATCCAAGAGGTTGTTCTGATCCTCAATGAATCCAAATCTATCACTTTCACTATTCAATCTGATACCAGTATCAGTTCTACCACCACTTCTGTTCCACTAGAGTAGATCATTAGTACTTGTTCATAATGGTTGAAAGCCCTTTCTTTCAGTATCTTAATTCTAGAATGAAACTGTTAATAACCTTCATTCTATCAATTATTTTAAAACACTCTCCACTTACGGTTCCTGTGAAGGCTGAGGAAACTTTTGAACCCAAATTGTAATTGGGTAGTTGTCTCCAACCACGACGGTTTAATACGATTCTCTTGTATAAGAATCCTCCACTGCAATAAACAAATAAAGCAGCTAAAAGAATCAGCACAAAGATCCAAATGACAGCTAAGTTATCCGCTTTTTGTGCAGTAGGACAAGCATGAACGGTTCTTACTTCGAAAAAATAATCGCAATCATGTAGAGCACCAACAAAAGAAATCTGAGCTTTTTGTAATAAATCCTTATCACATGTGAATGATAAAATGGTGGACTTTCTATCAACACCATTGGGGCAAAAACTACCATCATTATATTGTAAAGTTAACTTCTTCCCTCTAAAAATTGGGGTTGAATTGAAGTTACCAATTGAATATTTATCACCATTAACATCTGTATAGAACCCTCCAACTTCACTTGAATTGATTTTGATTTTTGAACTTTGCACATTACTTCTGACATCAACGTTAGCCTTTAATGGAGAGGAGCAAATTCCTACTGTGAAGTTCTTACCATAGTCATGACCTTTAGCGTTCCATGCAACGATGGATTCTTTCCCATTTGAACTTAGTTCACCAAGATCATAGAACCCACTTGTCAAAGGATGGATAGCAGCACATGGTATTAATTCATGATTTTCCTCATCTTTTGGTTCTTCAGGAGTCTTGGCTTCTGAGTTCAGAGGTGGTTTCTTGAAGGAATTTGTGATATCCGATGCTCTATAATCAAATGCACTTCTTTTCGTTAGATCTGAAGCTGGTACTGCGACTGCAGTTACGGAAATATCTATAAGTGTAGACAACAGAAGAACATAAGCACCAGCTGTGAGCTTCATTGCCTTCTAACTTACTTGGATTGTTGTAAAAAAATGAATATCCAGAACCCTTTCAGATCAGACTTATTATAACAGTAAAAGGGGCAATAAAGTTAGATAGGTCAAAGGGCAAAAAAAGTACAACTATTTAATAACGAGTGCCACACAGGAAAATTAGAGCAAGAAGAGCACAATACTAATTAGTTAGTCACTCAATTGAGAATTCCTGAGTTAAAAATAACGAGGTACCGTTTGATAGTAGAGAATGAAACCAGTTCTTTTAAACGAAAAATTTAAACTACACTAATAACATATCACACACAGAGCTCTCTCACGTGATATCCGACCTTCTTACCAGTAATTATCGTTAATATTTCCGACCGCTGAAATAAAAGAGACCAACGAGATTCTTTTTTGTGTCACAAAGACTCAACTTTGATATAGTAAGGATGTGTTGAGTTTACAAAAGAATTTTAAAGGTGAAGAAAATGCTGGGGCTTTTTGTGTGATTTTTAATAGTTGCTTTTCATGGGCTGGTTTGTTGAAGCGGCTTGTGCTGAAGATGGAGGTTAACAATGACGCTATCATGATCAATAATATGATAAGAGTCGGCGGGTCCATCCACAAAGGTGCTACTAGTGAGTTGGAAGCTGAACCCAAAAGGCTGAAGTTTGAACGGAGTGAAAGAGATGGTAAAAAGGATGGCAAGTCTAGCGAGTCTAGCATACCTGCTTGGGACTTTAAAGAACTCAGAGAGACAGCTGTAGCGGCAGTCGAAGAAAATGTGGTACAGGAAGAGCTTGAGCATGTATCATTAGGGATTAGCGATGCCATACCAGACATACCATCTTTAGATCCTGAGAACGAACATCATTTAGCTAAATGTGTTAATGTCAAAACTTCGAAAACACTTGAACATACATGGAACGCTTACAGTGAACATCACACCCAAACTCCCAAGTCTGAAAGTCCCTTTAGCAAAGACACTTTGAGACGGTTAAGAATTGATATTAGTTCAACTGATGAAAATCAGCAGTTTCAGTCATCTTCTTATACGGAGACAATTTCTGACGACTATTGGATGGATGGATCCAAAGCGATAACGGACCCCACTGGCTCTGACCACGATGTGGAGACCTCCACACAGTTGGATCCTAATTTGAAGATGTCCTCAAATCTTTGTGATTCTTTGAGATTAAGCGTTTTGGGATTTGATGAAACAGAAACAGAGGATAATATGAACTGTGAGGATGGGGATTCGATATTTTTATTTGAAGATCATGAAGGAGTGACTCCAAATCCACGGATGTACAGAGAGTTTTCAGGTGAGCTTAATGCAGAACGTTATCCACATGTAAACTATCAGAGATTTCTCCACCGTGAAAACTCTCAATCACTGCCTTCATTAACTGAAGAAAAAGACGCTGACGTATTCCAGAATGGAAGCAAAGCTAAACAGATAGAAGAGAATCAAAGATTTGAAGGAAAGGCACGTCTAGAGCATGGAATCAGCGGGATTGATAGAGAATACCCATATATTAAGGCACAGTATAGAACATTAGAGACAGGTAATCACGCTTTTTTACTATCAGATGATTCACTTGCTGTTGCTGTTACTTCTCCACCACTAAGTTCTTGTTCTAGAAAATTTCCTATTGACAGAGGGATGAGGCTTATCACATCTGGCAGCTCCGTAGAAGAAAAGTATCCCGAGACAGAGAAAATCGAAGCGTTGATTCTGAAGGAATTGAATGACAAATACATAAGACAAAGCAGGGAGAAAAGGGTTCATGGTTCAATCGTTCACCACTCAGATTATGCTTACTTGGAGGAGAATAGCTTTCAGATTCTTTATTATTCACGATCTTCATCACTTGAAAAGGGAAAGGAACTTGACGAAGAGGAAGAAGTGGAGCATCAACCGGCAGAAAGAGAGATGGATTCAAACAAGTACGATCTTGAAATACCAACAAGTTTGAAATCTGCAAGAGAGGTTACTGGACGTATAATTGAAAGCAAAAGGTACGATCTTGGAGATAGAGTATCACCCCTTGCAGATGAGCATTATTCCGAGGCATCTTGCTCGGAGTATCTAAACGCAATGGATGGGATTCTTCCAACTTCATCACCAACTCCAAAAAACAACTTCTACACCTTGCCGAATAAAGAGGAATGGATCAGGTCATTGGATTCTGCTTTCAATATGGATGATGACGTATTACATGAATTAAAGTGGGATGTTCATCATTTGGACACAATAAGTGTATCGCATGTCCCTTCAGATATAGATCTTGCTACTACTCAACGTGGTGAAGAAGATAAGGGAGCGATGAGCAAAGATGTCCACTTTGATCAGAAGACATTTCTTTCAGGCACTCCGATGTCTGCTGTAAGCTTCATTTCGTATGAAAAAGTTGCTGATTTGTTTCAAAAGTTCAGTTTGAAGCCACAAGGACCATCTAATACCATTCATAAGAGAAAGAAAATAGACAAGAGTGAACCCACAGGGCCTCAGGTATCAGCAGAACCGCCATTGATAGATGAACCAGTTGAATCAGAAAAGTTCACAGGATATGAATTTGATACTGACGCTATCAAGCCAAAAATGGGTTTGAACGTAGAAGAAGATGTGGAGCTTGACGTTTCACTAAAATTCACCCACAAAGACTGAAGAATAGCAAAGGATAAAGGTGAAAAAGTTTTGCAACTGATCAAAGCTATTAGAGATGACATATCAGACAATTACCCAAGAGAAAAGATTGAGTCAGAGAAGACCAGGGAGGAAAAAGGTTCTGACGTGAAGGATAGCAACTCTAATCAAAGCTCTGGGTTACCATTATCTTTGATTGAAGTATCTCCTCCAGGAAAAATCGCGTCAATGCTATTAAAAGAAACAGGTGTTATATCTACATCTAGGACTTTGAAGGACCCAGTCAGTCAGTTTCAAGAAGACAATGAAGATAAGAGTACAAAAGAAATTATCGAGGCTGAGGAGAGTGAGTTTACTAATGAAGTAATTGATGCATCTGATGCAGCCATTTGTACAAGTGAGAATGAAACATTTGACACTAAAGATTCACCAAGAAATTTGAAGGAGGATAGTGATGATTGGAAATTGAACAATAAATTTGTCAATTCAAAAGAAAAAGAACAGAGAAGGCAGAAAACCATCAGGAAAATGATATTGGGTGCTATTTCAAAAAATTACAATTCAAATAAAAAATCAGTCTATGGGACTGGGAAATATGCGGAGCCGTCAAAAATTGGATGGACAAGTTTTTTGTTACGAGGCCCAACGAAGGGAAGAGTGCATTCATATTTTAGTGTTGACTCTGGGGAATCTTTGAAGGGATTTGCAGCTGAATATGCCGATAAAAATGAGCTTCGTGCTCCTAAATCCTCAGATGCATTGGGGAAGGATGTTGAAGATGCTAGAAGGATGATGCATTCAAGATCGCTGATGGTGAATCATTTATAAGAAGACCATTGTCTTCAGGTCCAAATCCACCTTTGGAGCTCTTTACTGGTTATCAAGAGCCAAGTAAAGGATTTTTAAGATCTTTGAAAGAATACATTGCTGCTCCTTCTCCAGTTGGTGCTGACCTTGAAAGTTCCAGATCTTCTATTCCTATGAAAGAAAGTATATTGGGGTTCCCAAGAAGAATTAAAACACTGGATATAGGATTTGGAAAGTCTAAGAGAACAACACGCATCCGTTTCGCTGCTTCTCCTGACTTTATGACTAGCTAGAGGAAGTCACTCAGTTTGAGAAGCAGAGAAGGAAACATCCATCTTAAGCCATAACAATAAGTTTGGCGACCACCAAAAGAGCAATCATGTACATGTTGGAAGACGTGCGTCAGACTTACTAAAGTTTATGAAGTGAGAACCTATAGACAGGGAAGTATCAATGCTCTAGATAACTCAGACAACTAACAACTTGATATTTTGTTTAAACGGCGTGTAGTAATCAACACCTACAACTTACATTTAATTTTATGATGAAGATAATGCCTATTGATGAGAGCATGCATATCGCACTATGACATTTCATTCAATTAAAGTTGTAGTTACCATGGGTTGACTTCATTCTCATCATCAGTACCCCAAGTTCTATGTACCAAAGAGCTAGGTATTTTCAATTCACCAAATAGTTCATCCTGTTTATTCTCTTGTTCCTTGAAATCCTGTTCATTTTCTTCTTCAACATCTGCCTCATCATCGTTTTCTTGACTGACCTGATTCTGTTCCTCTTCAAACCTCTTTGTTCTTTGTTCATGAATTTCATCAATCATATCCACAATATCATACGGCAAAGTTGGCAAGAACTCTGCAGCCCTTTGCTTATTGACGCCACCAAGTCCCGCACCATACTGATCAATTAACTCAGGAATAGTAGGTAATGCAACAGCGTATGAAAAATCTGCATTTAGGTATAAATAATCATTACTATTATATTGGATGCCATCCACAGCCTGGTTTTCTGATTTGGCCTTGGCTTGGATCTTCTTATATAGAGTCTTGCTGAGCTTATGCTCTTCTAACTCATAACGATACTTATCAATGACCCTCAAGATTTGTACCGAGTTTAATTTTGTAAGATTTTCAAGGGTGGTGGCAATACCTTCCTCATCTTGTAATGTTGTGAAGCATTGTAGGAACTCAAGAAGTTGATATAGAATTTCCAAATGATGTTTAACAATCTCAAATAATGATCTATGATAAAAAGTCAAGTCTGCTGGGTCGTTATTCTTATTTTTAAAAAACAGGACATTAGATAACTTTGAGTGATAACGAGCATCTTCATTAAAAGTATCTCCTTCGATTAAAGTATATGGCCATCTTTCCAATAAATCCTGATCAACATCCGGTAATTTTGGATGTTTATTGTTGGATCTTGCCCAATCCTCCAGGACGGATATGTTCAATCTGATTTGGATGGCCTTTGCTCTTGATAAATATTTCTTTTGTGATAAGATTCTATTAAATAAGGTGTACGATAGCCATTGGAACACAATAGAAAGTCCCTGTTGAGTGATCAACGGGTGAACGTGATGTAAGTCAAATACGTAGAGTAAAGCACCTAAAGTTTGGATAATTTTGATAGGTGATGGCTTCAACTGTTCCTTTATGGATGGTGGATATAACATTTGATAAATGTCATCGAAAGTTGACTTAGTTTGATGTTTCTTCTTGAAGAAATTCCAGTCATTCTTGTACAAGGCCGAAGTTATATCTGGGATGTTTGTGAAGTCTAGTAAGCATTCATCAATTAGGGAATTCAATTTGAATTTGATGGAGTTTGTCACTTCGATGATTAAAGAATTCAAAGTTGTGATTAATTCTTGCAAAACTTTAGGATATCTTTTGAAAAAACCTTCATCTTTACATAGGTAATAATATAGAAAGTTCACCACAGATAACCAATAACTTTGCAGAACAATATCACCGTCTTTTAAAAGATTAGTGACACCACCTTTCGAACTAGTGTTTGATCTGATCTGAGTGAATGCTAAATTTAGGAAATTCTCAACTAACAAGTCATTCTCTTTGAGGTGGTCTGCATATCTCACACATTGGAATAATACAGCAGCTGGGTATGTTGTCTTATGACTATATTTTAGATTTAAAGTAAAGATAAGATCAAGAATAGCGGGGATGTCATAATCTGAAAAGATTATGTATTCGTTCTTGACCAACTTGCCAAAGTTGAATTCTTCATCGAATAACGTATGTGAGCTGATAAAGTTGTTGGAATCTTGATAAATACCATCGGTTTCATTGTGTAAGCTTAAACCAGCAGTTTGTAACTTGATTTTATCCAGTATTTCATCATCGTGTGTGGTATCGCTAATAGTAACTCCCTTATAAAAATAGTCATTTGAGTTTTCAGGAGTGCCATTGTTTTCTAGTAAACCGTGTTGTTCAAAGAAATCATACATATCGGACCCTGGCTTAACCAAGTCAAATACGGTAATACCGTTCTTCCCACTTACATCCAATCTTGCTCCGTGGTTCAACAATTCGGTGACAATCTCTTTGTTTTGTAAATACACAGCCCACATGAGAGGCGTATAACCTAGTAAACCATCTGGCTGGTTTAACGCATCAGTTGTCTTTGACAGGATGATTTCTGTTATTTGGTCATTATTGAAAGCAACAGCATAGGTCAGTGGATACAGACCGTTGTTGTCCTGTTCCGAGAGCAGTTTTAAATTGTCTGGATTTGACAATAGTGAGGACAATTCAGTAACATCACCATTAGCACAGGCCAAAGCAATAGATATAAGCGGATTGGGGTCATCATTAGACTGAAGTAGTTTCAAGGCCTTCTTAGCAGCATCCAATTGCGCCAGTTTCGGGTCCACATTTGTGAGTGCGGTGGCAACGGAACTGACGGCTGCCCAGGGATCCAGATCCATATTATTGATGAGATTGATCAGACGTCAATGCTTCTTTTATAGTAACGGGTTTTCAACTTTTATACCAATTTCTAATGGCGTTTCCTATTGGATTGTTGTGATTTTTACTACTTAGAGATAATTCGCGGAGACGCCCTCAAAGGTTTTTGAACTATCAACAAAGAAAGAGAAAGAAGCAAAGATGAACAGGAGAAAACAGACAAAGAAGTCGCCATTTCAAAGGCGGGTTGAAAGAGAAAGATTAGATTTTCGAGTTTGGTGCAATTTTTTGATAAATCCCTTCAAAAATCAGTGCCGCCATTGTATTTCATGGGTGATCTGATCTCTGCCTAGAAAGAAAAAGTTGAATTCCTGGAGGAAGAATTTTTGTTATAATTTCCCGTCTACTAGTACCACGTCCACCGAGCCCGTCCACGACCGTCCACCCCCTGGAGATTCCGCCTGGGGCTTCCGCCTGGGGCTTCCGCCTGGGAAATTCTGGCCAATATTTTTATTTGTGTGGCAAACCCATATAAGGAAATATTCGTGCAAAGTACCAGAGATTAAAAATAATTTAACAAGTGTTTTCTTTTTTCTTTTTTTCCGCTGATTGTCGAGGTGAAAAATTGAAAAAAATTAGTTAGAACTTGTCCTCTTTTTACGTTAAGATCCCACTAGAAAGGACACGGATACAACAGATCAAGCGATGAATCCAGCCATTTCCAACTTAGTAATTATGCTGGTGACCATGCAGGTCTCCAAGAAACTTGATTTTGAAGACCCAACCATTGTTTTTTACGTGAGAACTGCCTTTATCGCCGCCCAAGTTATCACTTTAGCTATCTACTGGTACGTTAGACAAACAATCATTAGTAAAAACGACTTGACCACTTTGAAGTTTGTTGCTCCTCCAAATGCTATGGCAGGTGAATCCGAAGGTAAATTATCAGTCACCACCGTTAAGGACTATGATTTACAACAAGTTCAACAAGCTATCAAAGGTGTCTTCACTTCGATCGCTATGATGGGGTTCATGCATCTGTACATGAAATACACAAACCCATTATTATCCCAAACCATCTCCCCAGTTAAGTCTGCTCTAGAATCTAACATTGTTCAAATCCATTTGTTTGGTAAGGCTGCCTCTGGTGATTTGAAAAGACCTTTTAAAGCTCCTTCATTATTCGGTGGCTTTGGTTCAAGTGAAGCCAAAACAGATAAACAAAGCATCGAACAAGCTGAAAAGGCCGGTTCTGGTGGTGTAAAAGTCGAATAGATGGATTAACCCAATGGAAGGACCTCAAAAGTCCGTTATATTGTGTATATTTTGAGTAGATTGGAATTTGTGTGTATATGATATCGTTTGACTTTATAATTAGAGAAAGAGGATACACGTAATCTGTCAGCTTAAAAAAATACCCGCGAATTTTCTGCCAATCGATTGTTTACATTACCACAATTTAAAAAGTATCAACATACCGAGATATTTAAAGTGTGCAAGACGTCTCAGATCTAAGATATCAGCTGAAGGAAAATATGGAAAGACAGCAGCAGTACACACTCCCAGGTATAATGCATTACCTCCAATCGGAATGGTCGCGCAATGAGCGTGATAGAATTCAATGGGCTATTGAAAGAGAGGAGATGAAGAGCACCATTGCTCGGCTTAACAGTGAAAATGCAAGTTTAAAAGCCATCAACAAACAATTACGCCAAAAGCTGGAGAATAGTGCAAACTTCACAGTAGAGGAGAAAACTTTTGGTGAGATCGATATCAATCCATTGGCAGAGGCTAGACAACACTTGAAGAATCGAATGAATGAGGTGCTTTATATCCTAAAGACAACTGATTCCAATCCTGATCCATTGGGACTTGCTGATGATTTGGGCTTTTTCGCTAAAGAGAACAATAAATCAAATAATAATCAAGTCAATTCACAACACTTGCCTGTATTGCCAAATCCGCAGGAGCTCCAACAGAAGCTACGAAACGTTTCACTAAAGGATAGTGTTCGTCAAGAACAACCATCACCAAAACAGCCTGAGATCTTATCATCAAGGCAAAAACTCGCGTTATCCTCGCATATGTCTCAGATCAATGCTCTTTCGTTGCGCTCTGATCAATTATTATCCTCCTCATTGGATGGAACGGTTAAGCTATGGATTTTGGAAGATTTAGAAAATGCCGATACAAAACCTTTAAAGACTTACAAAGATGTTAATGCAAAGTATCTCAAATGGGCCGATGAAGAGTGGTTCATTACTGCCAATGAAACAACTGTGAAGTTGTGGAATAAAAATGATGACGCTGAGGATGCCGAGGACCTGAAAACTGAGATCAAGGACATAAAGGACATTGACGTCTCTGACAATTGGGTTGTCATTGCTACTGATTCAGTAGAGATTTATACATTAGATACAAAGACTGTATCTATCAGTAAAGAACACACGGTATCTATCCAAACACGCTCTGTTTCTATTGATGGCGAGAAAGCCTATGTTTACACAGACTCACTTCAGGAGATTGATCTGAAAACGGGGAACTGGCAAACAATTGAAACACATGGGTTGAATATAACGGAACCTGTCATCAAATTACAGACTTTTAACGGCCAGATCTCATTCATCACAGAATCGGAATTGTACATCTATGATATTAACAAGTCATCCATAGTGTTTAAGCTTGCACAGCCGGACATATCTACTGTTCAATTATTGCCCTCCAAGACCATAGTATTTTATAAGTCAGGAACAGTGGAGGTATACACTTCATCCACGTTAGTGCGTCAATTCAATCATTTTGAACCAATTTTTGGCGGTGTGAAGTACAGTGATTTGAAAGACGAGGAGAAGGACATGTTTGGGAACGCTGATAATGTAGGCATTTTATTGAATGAACACTTTGTCATCACTGGTGGTGAGGACTCGACAATCAGAGTTTTTGAAATTTAGAGAATGTGATGTCAATTGTTCATGATGATACGAGGGTTTATGTAGTGGTAAAGAATTAGGACATTAAAAGATTAAATATTAGATACAAGTGTTCTGATCAACGGATTGATTTAGGAAAAAAAAAGAACACGGCATGAAACAGAGCGGCAACGATAATAACGGCACAAGATAATAACGATGAGAACAGCAGCAACGACAACGCTAAAACAACAACACAACCAACAAGGGCAAGGGCTACCCCAAACACAACTAATCAATAACAATAGTCTGGGACCCACCATGCTAAATTAGATTGGGATTGATATGACCCACGCCTGTGCCCAAAAATAGATCATCGAAAATTTCTCTGCTTGATTCACTTTTGATTTCTTGTGACAAGGTATTGTCATTCATATTGCTGTGAAGCTGTGGGTTTGCAAAGTAATTCATCTCCTGGAATGAGTTATTCAACAAGCTAAAGTCATCAGCAGCCTGTATCATTCCTCCAATCTCAGGCCTAGAACTATCTTGGCCAAGGAAGATATTAGGTGATTCATTGATTGAATCAGCAACAGTATCAGTACTTGAAACTGATTTACGGTTCTGACCGCTCGTTAGTGGTATAGTCATTGATGTACTAAGACGATGATACGTTTGTTGAGTGTTTCCCTGATGACTAGATTGATACTGGAATTGGAGGAATTGATCCTTTAGGCTTGTCGATGGCAACTCCGTGATGTGTGAGGACCCAAGTGGATCATCCATTGATTGAAGACTGATAGAAGACTCGGAGTGTTGGAGCACTGGGAAACCTTGCTGCTGGGTATTACCAAAGACTGGACTTAGAAATTGACATGAAATAGGCGACGAAGGGCTCAAATTAGAACCCACACGACTGTCAACTGATGAATTTGTGATTCTTCTCTTCTTCAATTGATGAATGGTGCTTCCTTGTCTCTCAGTGGTAGCATGGACTCCAAAATTACCATGTTGCCCGGCATTAAAGATCTCTTCTGGGCTGGCTGGACCAATCACTTTGAAACCCTTACCTAATCTGACCTTGTAATATTCCCATTTGGTGTCATCTTTCAAATGGTAACATCTCTTCAAAACACCAGATTTACCTTTACCATTCTTGGATTCAATAGGTTCCTCGGTTTCATGTGAAATTTCAGGGTTAGCTTTAATTCTTAATCTAAGACTTTCATCTTTGTTACCAGGTCTTCCACGACCTTTGATTGAGATTAGTGGCTTGTGTAAATGACTGCAATCAGCTGCCCGGTGACCACGGATGCATTGTTCGCAACCTACTCGTTCACTTTGGAATAAAATCATATTGAATAAAAACTTCAGCCAAATAACTTCTTCACTTCAATTGAAGTGATAAAGGACTCTTAAGGGGCCAAATAACCTAGGGTGAGTTTTAGATATAAATGAATGGATAGTTCCTCTTTTGAGCAAAAAAGAGTCAATTAATTTTAATTCAATGATATGTCCAAACCTTTAGTTAGGGTAAAGACGTTATGAGTGGACAAAGAACAGATGCTTGCTAGTCAATCTTGGAAAGGTAATTTAAGGGTAATGAACCAGCATATTAAGGATTTAGTCGAGTTCTTAATGGGGATTGCTCTGGATATTTATACTACTACTTTATACCTGCTCTACAAGATAAAGTTAGACGGGAACGCTAACAATAACTTCAGCAATTAACAACAAGCCACTCGTGCATAAACCAACATATTTGACACAACTAAAAGTCAACTATATTTTTTTCCCCTTATGTAAATAGATCCATCAAACTCTAAACTTTCTTGTTCAAAATTGGCTAGAGTCATCCTAGCTTGGGGTTGGAGCTCTCTTTAAGGGGAGTTGGTTCTCATTTGATCTGCATGAGGATAGAGACAATTTGAAAAGGTAAGATACTGCAAGATTGAACTTCACAGCAAGCGAGTGTGCCTTCCTCTTTGAGTTGTTTTGGGAATTCAGTTCTCATTGAAAGGGTTTAGAGTTCATAGTTCATAGTTCATAGTTAATTGTTACTGAGTGTCCTCCTACCGAATATTACGCGAATTCATTTTATGATTTTAAATTTTGGTAAGGTTGTTGATGATGAATCAGAATTTAAAAGCTGTTAGTCCCGAGAAGATCTTGCAAGCGATACCGCAGCGGCCAATATATCATTAGAAAAATGCCTCCAAGAACAAGCACAGCACAGCGTCGTCTGTTGAAGGAGTATCAGCAACTGACTCGTGATTCTCCGGAGGGAATTGTCGCTGGACCAGTCAGTGAAGAGTAAGTGTCCTTGATTTATGGAGGGCCCGACCCAACAGACAGTACGAGATAGCTAACATAAATTTTCTAAGTAACCTATTCGTGTGGGACTGTTTATTAGAAGGACCTAAGGATACTCCTTACGAGAATGGTGTCTTCCCTGCGCGTCTGACTTTTCCTACAGATTACCCTTTATCACCGCCAAAATTGGTCTTCACACCCGCTATCCTACATCCAAACATCTATGCCAATGGTGAAGTTTGTATTTCTATCCTACATCCACCAGGTGATGATCCTCATCAGTATGAAAGAGCTGAAGAGCGTTGGTCCCCTGTGCAAAACGTGGAAAAGATCTTGCTTAGTGTGGTGAGCATGCTTAGTGAACCTAACGTTGAGAGTGGTGCTAACATTGATGCTTGCAAACTATGGCGAGACCATAGAGAGGAGTTTGAACGCCAGGTTAAAAGAGATGTTAGAAAAAGCCTGGGGTTATAGTGCTAATGACTGAGATTTAAAACATAATGCATAACAATGAGAAAGGAGTGCGTCACACCATAGACCATGACTTTAGAAGAATAGAAAACTTACACACTAATGTCAGCTTGCTGATTTAGAAGATGAAATGATTTAAAAGGTTACAATTTAACCCCAGTAGTCATGGACCTCTTTCAAGATCAAACACTCTGCCAAAAGCCTTCGTGTCAGAGTGGATGAATATATAGAGGAACCTTTCGTTCGCCTTTAGAGATGGTAAATGAGACTAGTGGTATCTTCATTGTAGGTAACAAGATCTACTAGTGATTTGGTTCATTGTGTGCTGACCTGGTCAGCTTCGTATACTTTTAGGATCACTAATAATTAATTCGTATCAAGCATCAAATTTGTATGACTTGGCTTCATGAGAAGACGTCCATCAATTATGATCCTCCTGTTAGACCAACGTAAATCTTTCACCGTCAAACGAAATATCCACCGCAAATCATATAACTCAGAATCTAAAACAGGCATAATGAGAAGTTCACATTTATTTTGTTATAGTTACACCACGATAACTTTCTTGGTTATATCGCTGTATCAGGTAAATATTTTGGTAATTCCAATGCAAGAGCAAGCTAGACATCTCTTTTTGCCTAGTTTAATAATTCAGATGCTTTCCCTTCTAGGGAACTTGAGAACCTGGACCCTGAGTAAATCGTTGTCCCAACATACAGAATATGCTGATCGTTGAGCAATCTGGAATCGTTCTTGCCTATCTAAGGGATCAAAGCCTTTAATGTCTAATTACTGCATGAAAACTTTACTTTAGTAGCAATGGTTCAACCGAGTGTCTGAAGCAAGTCATAATTGTTATTTCGATATTGGGATTGGTCGCACCAATAAATTAGCAACGGGACCGCTCTTAATCTTCAGCTTATTAGTAAAAGAGGACAATGTATAGTACTCTTTTTAATAATTAGTAAAGAAAGACAAAGAGATCAAGCAAGAAGCGCAGCTCATTCAACTGACTATTTCCCAATCACAAGCTGAAACATTACATCAACAAGCAGTCAACGTTCTATACCGCTTCGAGTTTTTTCTCTTTTTGTGCCAAAGACCGACATTTTCCCGTCATCGGGCTCCAATAAAGGCAGAGACCAGGGCTCACAATTTCGTGGGGCAGCGATGTCCTTTTCTGTAATCTGGCTTCAGCCATGAAGAAATCCCGCTCCTTTGAAAGTTTATAGGTAATGGAAGTATTGAAGATCTTTGAGATACCGTTTAACTATTTTTTCCTCTTAAAACCATTCAAACTAGGTCAATTATATCGATGTCAAAAATATATCACGTGCCCTTTTATTTCCGAATGCGGAGCTCATCGCAGCTCTTTGAATGACGAAAAACCCGATCGACGTCGAGTGGAAAATTATAAAGTCAGTGAAAGTTGAAAAATTTACCACTGTTCGAAGCTCTTTCTCGTTGCAAAGATCACACCAGAAACGATGTCGGACACTACTGCTGAGACATTGGCAGTTATTGTTGCCATCAAGGACGAGAAGCCTCTGGAGATGAACTTCGAAAAGAACAGTCCAGTCAATGCTGTCTACTCTGCCTTTGACGTTCTTCCCCAATTCCATCACCATACAAGCTTCAACCTGCTATACGAGAATAAGGTCATCCACCGTGATTCACTATTAGCTGATCTGCTGTCCAGCAGTTCTCAGAAATCATTATCTCTTGAATTGAAACCAAAACTATACACTGAAAAATCCATCTTGGAACATTTGGTCAAAGTTAGAGATATTGTTGGTATTCAAGAAGTTCAACCATTTGGTTTAAACTCAGGTCTATCAAAGATCAATGATTTGGAGTTAGCTCCAGTCAATACTGGAAGCCCAGATGCAAAGGAAGAAGAATCTGAAGAGGAAAAGAACAAACTACCACACCCAACTGATGATGAAAGAGCCAAAGTTAATGAATTGTTAAACACATTCTTTAAAGAGTTGCCTTCTGATTTCAACAATGTTCAGAAGTTGATTACTCCGGCTGTTCGTGGGTTATATTTGTCCTTATGGAACCCAGTCCCATTGAATTATAGGGTCAATGGCCACTTAGTTTACATCACTTTGCAAACTTTAGAAGGTGAAACTTTTGAAGTCACTGGTTCCACTTCCGGGTTCTTTATTAACAGATCTTCAACAGCCAGATTTGATCCGACTCCAAGGGAAGTTTCTAACAAGTCGTTTACATTGTTCGAGTTAATTTCTAAAACTTCAAAGAACTTTAGAAATCAAATAAAGATTAATTCTGAAATACTAAACAAGGTTGATCCCATCACTTTCTTGAAACCATATGCCACCTATCTTTCAAACCCATGGATCACCAAGCCAGCTAACTCACTACCGGAGTTTGGTAAGACTCAATTCCAAGATTCAGCATTCAGAGATTTTAACGGCGAATATCAATCAGCCAAAGAGTTTTCAAACGCAGCTTTGGATTCTCGTATTGTCAGAGAATCTCTACTAACTAAAACCTCATTTGACTTTACCAACGTCGCTGTCAAAGGTGCCCTGGACGTGCTTAATGGTAAAATTGATCCATTGAATGCTGGTGACTCTCCAGAGAACCACATCTTTATTCAAAATGGTGTTTTCTACTCATATGGTGTCGACTCTGCTGGTTCGTTTGCTCCAAAAGGTGGATATGAGGCTGCTAGAGCATCTGTTAACCAAGATTTAGCTGCCATTAAGTACTTGAACTCTGTTGAAACCAAGGGAATTTATACGTTGATGACCACCGTTGTTGACTATGCTGGTAAGAGAGTTGTTGCTCAGATGCCGGTCCCGGGTTTGTTCGATTCTTCTGAACCAATTGAAGTCAAAAACGAAGAGACTGGTGAATTAGAACAAATTGACGGTGAACCATTAACTAAGATCAATTACGGCCGTGATGAAAATGAACAGACTGTCAAATCGGACAAAGGATTTATTGAAAGCTTGGAATCAGTTAGAAAAGTGTTACATTTCAGAAAGCAAGAAATTGAAGGTGTTCAACTATCCACAAACCCAGAGGTCAAAGGTATGATTGGTACTGATAGACGTAAATATATCATTGACTTATACAATGCTACTCCATTGGATATTGATTTCATTGAAAAACACTTTAACCTGGAATCAGAGAATTCATATCCGCACAGACAAACCGTTGTCAGAATAGAAGCTGTTCAGCAATGGTGGAGTGCTAAAGTCAATGAATTACTGTCAGCTGAAGCTGAAAAGCAAGGTATCGATCTATCTGCTCCTGTTAAAGAAGGTGAGAAATTGCCAGAAATAACTGTTGATGATGAACAGTTATTATTTTCTGTGGATGCCTTTGAAACTGCAGGAAAGGAAGATAAAAACGTTCGTGAGTTGTCCAAATACATCACTGAATCTCTGATTCCGGCGTTCATTAGTCAATTCAATCCATCTGCCAACATTGTTCCATTAGATGGTCATAATTTGACCACTCAATTACATAAGTATGGTATCAATATCAGATATTTGGGTGAAATCATCAGGCAAATCAAAGCCAAAATCATTGAAGCTGAGAAGGAAGAAGCTGCTTTAATTGAAGCTAACAAGGAAGCCAATATTGAATTTGAGGCCAAGTTGAAAGCTAAGCAGGAGGCTGCTAGAAAGAAATTGGAAGAACAATTGAAAGCTAAACAGGAAGCAGAAGCTAAAGGTGAAAAATACGAAATATCAATTGACGAACCAGAAGAAGAAGAGAATAGTGAAGATGAGATTGATACTAAATTAGTTCCAGACACTGTCTTATATAAAGCTTTGATTGCCATCATCACTCAGGAATTGATTGTGAGAGCTTCTAAGCATATCTTGAGATCATTCGCTCATGAGTTACCAATTGCTTTGATCCCAGCATTAGTTTCACATTTCCACAATGCCTTATTTGGTGCTGAGTTTGACGTTGAACCAAAAGCCATTGTCGAAGAACAAAGTTTCTATTCCAAGGAAGAATTATCCTTTACCAAACTAACGACTGCATCTGTCAGAGAATTAATTGTTAAGGACGTTAAAACTCGTTATAGATATGATCTTCCTTCTGACTGGGTGGATTCTATCGCCAACACAAGATTACAAAGAGAAATCGCTCTTAAATTCGGTATTCAATGGTCTCAGCGTGATTACTACTTCACTAAAGACGCTAATGAGGAGGCTTACAAAGCTGAATTGAAGGAAAAGAAGAATAAGAAATCTAGAGCATCAGTTGTGAAGCGAGAAACTATCTTCACTCCACAGGATGTGTCCATCGCGCCAATCATCAAGTCTACTATCCCAACAGCTACTGCAGGTGAACAGATCTACGATGCTGCTAGATATTCCTTACAACAAGAAGGTGAAGATAAAAAACAGGAAGGCTTATCTTTGATTAGAGAGTCAATCCTTGTGTATGAACAGATTTATGGTCAGGTCCACCCAGAAGTTCAAAAATTATACTCTTCATTATCACAAATCTTTCAAGAACATGACTTAAAGCCAGAAGCAGCATCAATGGCCCGCAGATCATCAGCTATTGCTGAAAGGGTCTTTGGTTTAGACTCACATGAAACAATCATTTCATTGTTGAACTTGGCCTACTTGGAAGCTTACTCTGGTTCCTTGGAAAACTCACTAAAAGTGTTTGCTAGAATTTCTCAAATCTGGTCCCAAGTTTACAACAATGATCACATCTCAATTCCAACTACTTTCTCCAGCGTGGTTGGTTATTTACAAGAAGGTGGTTATTTGAAAGAAGCCATTACCTTGACTCAAACATTGACCTCAATGTCTGAAAAAGCTTACGGTCCTGAATCTTTCTTCACTGGTCTCTTGAAGTTCCGTATTGCCAACTTATACGCTGCTACTGGACGCTTTAACGATTCCATTAAAGAAGCTAAAGAGTCACACAACATTTTGGAAATTGTTGCATCATCCAATCATAGCTTGACAAAGAGAACCAGGGAATTAAGAGATCAAGTTGAAAATTACAAGAGAATTCAACAAATCAACGCCCAGGAAATGAAGAACTTTGAGAAGGAACAAGCTAAAATCAGAGCTGCTGAAGCTAGAGCTAAGAAAAATGGTACTGCCAACAAAATAGCCGATACCGCTAAGAAGACTGCTGATTTTACTGACAAGATTGTTAAGGAATTGTTAGAGTCTAGCTCTGAGAAGAAAAGCAATGGAAAGAAGAGCAAATCCAAGAGCAAGAAGTCTAAAAGAAAATGATGATTTCATAATTTCTTCCCATTTTGTAAATAGTTTTTAAGGAAATGTTAGAATAATTCACACCGATTATAAGTCGTAATTGGTAACTATTACTTTAATATTGGCTATCTGAGGAGCTCATAAGCACTCGGATCATGGAATTGCTAACAATCTGACATCCTGCTTGAATCATATTAATTTTAAAGTAATTTCTCTAATGAAAAATGGTCTGATTAAATCCCAGTATAATATCACTTTTTTGGTTTGGGACACAATCGTCCAGATCTCGGAGAAGACGTCGCTGAACTCCGCAAATGCTATAAAAAGGGCATCGCTTTTCATTATCTTGGTTAATGCCCCAAGACCACATTATTAAGCCATTGAACTATATATAACATAATGCCACAAGTCATTGTTGTTGGTGCTGGTGTTATCGGTTTATCTTCTGCGCTGGTGCTTTCTGAGAACGGTTATGATGTCAAAGTCGTTGCTCAACACTTTCCTGATGAGTCAAGTCCAAATTATACATCTCCATGGGCTGGTGCCCATTTCAGACCACAACCAACTCAAACTGCAAAGGATTACCAGGATGCAATGCTAACAAGAGCCACCAATGACTATTTCAAGAGATTGGCAGTTGAAGAGCCAGAGAGCTCAGTCCGTATTGTCAAAGGTGTAGATTGGGTCGAGAAAAAGGGTATATATAGCGTCACTAACAAAGGTTACGCGGACCGTATCGATGATATGAAAGAGTTACAAGATTTACCAAATGGAGTTCAGTTTGGTGCTAGTTACAAGGCCTGGGTCTTGAATTCTCCATTATACTTGATGTACTTATTCCGTCGCTTGCAAGTGAGACAGGGTATCACATTTGTCAAGTCAGCTCTGATCTCATTGAAACAAGTTGCTCAGACGTATCCAGGCACCACTATCATTAATGCTACTGGTACTGGTCTTCAATACCAAGGCGGGTACGATCCTGAATCCTTCTTAATTAGAGGACAAACTCTACTTGTTAGGGCTCCCCCAAACCACCCATACCTGAACAAGACTGTCACTCATCAGGCTGC
Organism: Taiozyma yuanshanica; assembly: GCA_030569295.1. Taxonomy (NCBI): domain Eukaryota; kingdom Fungi; phylum Ascomycota; class Saccharomycetes; order Phaffomycetales; family Wickerhamomycetaceae; genus Taiozyma; species Taiozyma yuanshanica. Next base: position 521,560 of record JAJMKP010000004.1, read on the forward strand.
TAATGGGGATTGGACTTTTGTGATAACTAGACCTATGGACGGTGGTGTCATACTAGGTGGTACTAAACAGTTGAACGACTTACAATCAACTCCAAAACCAGAAGATACGGCCAAGATCATTGAGAATGGTAGAAGATTATTCCCAGAAATCTTTCACAATGGCGAGTTAGATATCCTGAAGATCAACGTTGGTTTCAGGCCAGCTAGAAAAGGTGGCATTAGAGTTGAGAAAGAGACTGTGGAAGGTGTTAAGATCATCCATGCTTATGGTGCTGGTGGTATGGGTTATGAGTTGTCCTACGGTGTCGGCCTAAAGGTTTTACAATTGTTGAACAACTCAAAGCTATAACACATTAATATAATTAGATAGCTCAGGAATATTTATAAATGAATGATAATTAATTTATTAACAGAATAGAGAATAAATCAATTACTAAAAGCTCGACTCAATGCTTAGGATGTCCTTTAACTTCATGACACCAGCCTGGGATATCTTCGCCACAACCACACAGTGGTCTCTCCATCACAACATTCTCTAGGCCGGCAGCATCTTGTAACCAAGGATGATTGATCATGCCACCAGCATCTGCTCTGTTTTCTGGATTAATAGTCAACATTGGGGTTAAGAAATTAGATATGCTTTCAGCTTCCGGTTCAGGGTACTTGTACTTATCCATCAGTACTGATTTCAATCCCCAAGGTTTCAATTTAGAAATATTTCGAAGTTCACCTCTAGAATTGAAATATTCTCTTGAGAATTTCCCATCTCTCAGAAGTGAGCTTGGAAATCTTCCCAACAATTCAATGATTTGAGCAATATGATCATCATCTTTACTATAACTATGGCCTTCAACTGGATCGAATAAGTAGTCACCAGTTAGTAACTCAAAGATGAGACAAGCAAGAGACCAAACATCTGCAGAGCAACCCCAATCAGCGCCGACTAATACTTCAGGGGAGCGGTATTGTCTGGTTTGAATATCATCAGTATAATGTTCATCATACCAGCATGCATTTCCTAAGTCAGCAATCTTAACGCTGATCAACTGTTCCTCATTATTTGTAGTCCTTTCTTCATTGTCTTTTCTTTCAGTAATTATTGTGGAATTCTCTGCACTAATTGACATTGAGGACAATGAGTCTTCAACAGGTGTGGGCTTAAAGACACTTGAATTAGTTCTATGTATGGATGATGCTTGGTCGAAGAATGTACCTGAACTGATTGGAGATGGTAAAGGTTGTGAGCCAGTTATTAAAGTCTGTCTTCTTGATCTTCGACCATTTCTTGAAGGCGTTGAATTCGTGGAGTTTGAACTTGAATGAGGAATGGTTGATCCAACACTTGATAATCTTGCCTGCCTCTTTTCGTACTTCTTCTTATCCTTATCAGCCTTCTCTATAGTCTCTACCATTCTCACAATGTGTTCGACATCTCCAATTTCGATCAAAACATTTTCAGGCTTGAGGTCAGTATGAATAACACCAACTTCACGATGCAAAAAATCCAAGGCTAGCAGCAATTGTTTGGCAATTTGTTTAACATAAACAACAGGGATACCTCTATGTTTATACTTCTTGATTAATCCCAAAAGGTTTTCACCTAAAACTTCAAAGATCATTACAACATGTGATCCATTAACACCTTGGTGAACAAATGAATCCAAAAATGCAATAACGTGCTTTTTACCTCTATGTTCCAGATTATTATAGCTGACTTGCTTCAAAAGTTTGATCTCATCTAATGCCGTTTCAGTATAATGTCTTGCTGAACGAACAATCTTCACAGCAACATGAATATTCTTCTCATTATCCTTTGCTAGCCAAACCGTGCTAAAATAACCCCATCCTAACTTTCTCACCAAGGTATATCTACCATCTTTATAAGTTTCTCCTTTGTAAGCAGGATGATAACCACCCTTTTTATAGTCTTCTTGATGTTCTTCATTTTTTGTATCAACATTCTCATCCTCTGAATCACTATCACTATCATCCGGCAGTTCATAGCCAACCTTATCTTCATTTAGATTGGTGTGAATCTGGGGAAGGTCCTTTTGAGAATCTCTTGAAGAGGTTTCTGTAGATTCAGAACCAACAGAGCCCATGATATGTTGGAAAGCCATTGAGAGCTTTGATTTGGGGGTTGACCTCGATGCTGTCGTTGCTGGACGAGGTGAGAAAAGGCTTCTATTTGGATCTGGAGAAACAGCCATCTTTTTAAGAGAAAAAGAACTGTTTGTGTGTTTTTTTTCCTCTTTTGCACCAAATATTTCTTCTCAAATGATGGTGAGCTCTGTTTGATTCAAATGGCACCTTAATTAATTACTCTCAATTCTTTGGAAGAAGGTCGGATCTTCACGGAAAAAAGCAGATCGGTAATGAAGAACTATGGATAAGCAGAGAGTATTATTGATAATTGAACTGTATGAACACACAAGGCTACGCTAGCACCAGAGAATTCCTCCTCTTTCACAGTTGAATTCACTCTAATCCGTTCAATCCACTGCTGTCACTGACTTCATCAGACGGGATTTATTAAATACACTGGCAGATCAGCGAGGGAGGTCCGAGGGTGTTCACGTGATGTATAAAGTGGCATTATAAAGCATCGTTATAATGGCTTCGTTCAAGATACCACTTGTTCAGTAGAAACCAGTGCAATGGACTTGGATCAGATACTTTATGGTCTAGACCCCTTTATTCTTGATTGTGAGCAGAGGAAACTACCACAGAATGCCATTTTCACTGAGAGTTATAGGACTTTACTGGATCAATTAGCTGTCAAACTGAGAGATGAGAATCAAAGAGATGAACCTTTGATCAGAGATAACCTTGCTAAATTTGTTAATGCTGCTGACTATTTAGTACAACAGATTGATGAAGAGGGAGTGGGTACTCTGTTATCAGAGCTTATACGTGTTTTAGCTAATGCTGTCGCTGATAATGATCCTAATAGAAGAATTGTTTCACAGAACAAGACATTTATCAACCATCTGGCTATTCAATTACAAGACAATTTTGACTATCAGGACATAAATCAAAGAATAATAATACTTCTTAAGAACCTGGTCATTGATACCCCTGATTTAGCTAAAGGGATGTCCTCAATTACCGAGAATTTATTCATTAACTTAGGATACGAGAGTTCATTCATGGCTATTGATCTTCTTAGTGATCTCATTGATTATCACAACTATAAGCCAGATATAAAGTATATTGAATTGTTCATCAGAAAGATCAAGCAATTTATTAGTGAAAAAGAAATCCTTGATGAAGATGAATTTTCAGAACTTGTTGTTAACACTTCACATATACTTGAGAAATTAACTTTAGATAACAGATTGAGCTTTAAAGACAAATACTATGAGACAAATACACAGAAGGATTTGATCTCAATTTTAAGGTTATTCGAATCATATGAATTTAGGAATAAACTTATGGCCCAAAGAAGAATATTTGCATCAATTGGTAACATCTCTTCCAATCCATCTACTTCCAACAAACCACTGGTATCAAACGCCCTTAAAATCATTTCTGATAAACATGAAACAAATGGTTATGTTATATCTGCTTCCTTTGCAATCGTTGGGAACTCCATTTCCTCTTCCTCAGACAGAAATAACATCCTCGGAGAAAACCCTGGTTTAATCAATATTGTGCTCTCTAAGTATGACTTTTTAGTTGATCCTGTTCAATTCCAAGGTATTCTACACATTTTAAAGATGTTGACTAGCTTCGATACTATTGGTGAGCTCTTCACGGGTGATACTTTTAAAACGTTTGAATTATTGATTGAAGCTACAATTAGAAATAGTCGTTACTATACAAACTTTACCCAACTCTTAACCATCTTCTTGAAGAAATTTTTTGTCTTGCTAGGAAAGACACAAGTGGAAAAGATTGCAAATAGTTCAATTCCTTCTTCGTTGTTATCATCTGAATCGAATTATGAAACAAATCAAATCGTATTACTCTTTATCAACAAAATTGCTGTCTACAAAGAAACAAACATAGATGGTAATCTATTGGAACTAACTAAAAGAGTGTTCAGATTCACCAATCCAAATGTTCCGGCTAACTATATGTTTGAATTGACCAAAACCACTGGGGTACTCTTACAGCACAAGCCCAATTTTATGCTAACGAATCATGTTGAAGATCTGAAGATCCTTCTAAGTGCTTGTGAAACAATAACTTCACAATCCTCAGATAATGCAGCAAAGGCAGTTAAAAACAATGCTCGTTACATTGCCGGATCATTGCTGAACTTATCTCAAAAGGAAGATACCATTCCACAAGATCTACTCACCGTCAGCAAAAGATTACTTGCCACTTGAAGTGCTTCGAGTCATCTCATAAATTAGTCGTATAGGTATTAAATGGTCAAGGACCGTCTTGGAATGAGACTACCATTATCCAGGCACAATCGTTCATTTTTTATGTACAAATCGTATAGTAGAGTAATCGTGATCCGCGAAATTCTCGAGACTGGACGTTAATCGATCTCGAGTAATGTGTACATCATCAAACACCAACACACAAAAGCCACAGAATGACTGATCTAATCAAGGGCAGATTCAGAAAGGATCTCAAGTACAAAGCCATCATTGATAAGGCAATTGCTGGTGACAGGGTGGTATCGCATATTTACTTTGACGATGGCTCTGATGTCGAGATTGTCACATTGATCGCAGGTATTAGGACCCCAAGATCCACTGATCCAAAGACCCAGCAAGCTGGTGAACCATTGGGCGACGAGGCTAAGAAATATGTCGAGCTAAGACTGGTTAAGCAAAAGGTCTTTGTCCAATTTATTGGTGAAAGCTCTAATGAAGTCCCTGTTGTGAAGATCTTCCATCCAGCTGGTAACATCAGTGAAAAGATCTTACAAGCTGGGCTTGCACATGTCAGTGACTGGCAGTCACCACTGATTGGTCCACAAGGTATGGGTGTGCTAAGAAATGCTGAGAAAGAAGGTAAAGCCAGTGCTAGAGGTTTATGGAAGTCATTGGCCCCGCGTGCTGCCACTGCTGGCGGTGCCGGTGCCAGTGGCGCTAATGCTAAATCATCATCAACTTTCAAAGTTGGTTCCATCATCGAAGGAACCATTGCTAAAATCGTATCTGCTGACACTTTTGCCATTGACTTGGCTAATGATACCCAACAATTGGTCCATTTGTCCTCCATCAGAGCACCAAGAGCTTCAGATCCAACAGGTGCCTTTGTTCCACAGTCTAAAGAATTTGTTAGAAAGTATGTTGGCAAAAGGGTCAAATTATTGACTGACGCCTTTAGAAATGAAACTCCGTTAGTGACTGTGACCTTGCCAAATGGTAAAAATCTTGCTGAGATAATCGTCTTGAATGGTTATGCCACCGTGATCAGACATCGTCGTGAGGATGATGATAGATCTTCAGCTTGGGATGCTTTGATTGAAGCTGAAGCTGTTTCACAAAAGGAGAAGAAGGGGATTCATTCACCCAAGATCCCAGCACCCGAGAAATTTATTGAAGCTTCAGAAGATTCTGGGAGAGCCAAAATTCACTTACGTACTTTACAAAATAAGCTGAAGATTCAAGGTATCGTCGAATTTGTTATCAGTCCAACTCGTATCAGGGTCACTCTTCCTCGTGAAAACATCCGTCTTTCACTGGTATTTGCTGGTCTTTTCTCTGTCGATAAAGAGGATCCGATCGCTCAAAAAGTTGTTAATTACCACAATAAAAAGATCTTGCAGAGAGATGTCACTCTTGAAGTCTTTGAAATTGATAAAGTTGGTGGGTTCATTGGCAATTTATACTTACAAGGTTCTAATAAACCCTATCAAGTTGAACTCTTAGAACAAGGGTTTGTGAAAATCCATGATGGTGCTGTGAGAAAGACCAAATTTGAAGACGATTTTTATGATGCCCAAGAATCCTCTCAAGATAAGAAACTAGGTATTTGGGTCAACTGGGATCCAGAAGAAGAAGAAAAAAGGTTAGAAGCTGAAGAAGAAAAGAGAAGATTGAAGTGGGAACAAAAATACAACAAGAATAAAAAGCCAAATGTCTTTGATGATGATGAAGATGAAGAAGATCTTTCAAACTTGCCTGAGGCTGTTAGAAAACTAGTCATTAGGAAGTAGATCGTAATATGATCTATTTTAAGTGAAACTACATTTATCTCATGTTTTCCTTAAAGCAATTGTATGTAATCATTAAAACTATTTGATAATTAAAACATTAGTGTATAATAGTAGATTAGTCAAGATCCAAATCACCTTCAGCATCTTTCTTTTCTTCTTGAGCTGGAGCGTCTGATTTTTCCTTTAGCTTTTGAGAGAATTTTTGGTATTCTTCGGCTTCCTTTTTAGCTCTGGCAGCTTCCTTTTTATCATTTTCAGCTTGTAAGTATCTACCTTTAATCAAGTTACCTTTGGAGGCTAATTCTTCATATTTGGCTGTGAAGATACCTAATGAAGCATCTTCATGATCATATAACCAATCTTCTGTCTTTGATAATAAAGCTAATAAATCTTCCTTTTCTTGTTCTGAAACGAATGGAGCATATTTATCATCTAATTTACCTCTGAAGTCATACAAATATTCTTCAATTTCGTTTCTCTTGTTTTGGATCTTGAAGACCAAGTCATCAGCAGCGGTTAATTGACCTTCTTTTTCCAAGAATTCATTCAATTTAGTTTCTGGTAATGAAGCATCCTTTGTGATAATTTCTAAATCATCCTTCTTGACTAACTTCTTAACAGTCTTGTATTGTGGCTCGTAATCTTCTGGCTTTTCACCTTCACCATCATATGGGATTTCTTCCTCAACTTCAACTTCTTCAACAGTATAAGCAGCTTCAACACTGTAGAAACCGGATTCGTTGTTTCTTAATTTAGCTTTGACTTGGATTGAGCCTTCTGTTGGCTTAACACCTTTGATTTCCCATTGGGCAATCTGAGTTTCAGTGCCTGCTGGTAATTCTGATGGGTTGGTGTATCTAGCTTCAATTTTGAAATCACCAGTTCTTTCTAAAGTGATGACTTTAGTGGATGGGAAGGCAGAGCCAGCTGGGAAGACTTCCAATTCAGTCTCGTCATCTTCAACTTGCTTATCCCATGAGTATGAAACTGAATATGGGTTAACATCAGTGAATTTGAATGGACGAACTCTTAGAGTTGGTGAATGGATAGCACAAATAAAAGTGGCACCTCTAGCAATAGCTTCATCTTGGTTCAAATGGAAGGATAATGGTTTACCGAAACTTTCTTCAATGGTTTGTTTCAAAGATGGAACTCTTGAACCACCACCAATAACTTCAACAAAGTCAATTTCATCTTTTGATAAACCAGATTGTTTCAAAGCAGCTTCAATTGGTAAATGAGCACGAGCTAATAATGGAGCAACAGATTCTTCTAATTCTTCTCTGGTCAATGATGATGAGAAATCAATGTCATTGATAACAGATTCAACGTTGTATGGAGCTTGAGTGTTGGCGGATAAGACTTTTTTGATCTTTTCAGCTGAAGCTAACATTCTTGAAAATGATTTTGGATTTTCTCTAACTTTGACTTTGTATTTAGCATCTAATTCATCGGCAAAATGGTTAGCAATGGCATAATCGAAATCTCTACCACCAAAATGTTTGTCATAAGCATAACCCAAGACTTTTAATTCTCCCTTCTTGAGAGCAGCAATAGAAACTTCATAAGAACCATGACCAATGTCAACAAAGGCAATATTCAATGGTTTGTCTTCTGGTAAATCAGTCTTGAAGACACCGTAACCAACAGCAGCAGCAGTTAAGTCATTAACGATTCTAACCGGGTTTAAACCAGCAATTTTGGCAGCGTCCGAAACGGCATGACGTTGAACTTGTGAGTACCAACCTGGAACAGCAATGACAATATCGTTGATGTTTAACTTAGTTTCTTTAGAAACAGTGGTTTTGATCTTGTTGAAGTACATGGCAGCTAATTGAGTAGAAGTGAATTGATGTTGTTCACCTAAGAATCTAACTTTAGCACCCACTTTACCATCGATGTCAACCAATTCAGTAGTAATAAATGGTTGTTCTTTAGCGACATCTGGATGTTTGAAGTCTAAACCGACAATTCTCTTTATGTTATCAACGGTGTTTTTGATGTTGGAAGTTTGTTGAGATTTACCAGATTCACCAATGAAACGGTTCTGTCTACCAAAACCAACCAAAGTAGGAGTGGCACGGTTGGAAACTTCATTGACCACGACGTCAATACCTCTGTTACGGGCAACAGCAGCGACGGAATTATCGTTACCAAAATCTAAACCAAATGGAGAACTCATTTTTTATTACAATTGGGTACAAAAAAATCCTTCTTTGTCTCTTTTTCTTTTCCAGGAATTCCTTTCAACGTTGTGGAAAAGTTGTCTTTCTTATATGAAAAAAAAAAAAATTTCGATTTCGTCAAGAAAAAAATCAACACCGGGTAACATTTTTTTTCCTTTCTAGAAGGTTCGAGAGTGTGGTTCTTACCGATTTATATTAGTGGTTGATCTCTGAGCTTAAGATGATACCGCTCTTTAACTGATAGCTGGGTTTGACCTCCTGCTCTGCTTTCTACAGTAATAAATGGTGTCCTATGCTCTTCCTACCAAGGTCAAGTAAACAATAAGCTCAAGCATCAGCAATGTTCTTAGAGTTCAATATGTCATTTGGAAATTCCCTGCATACATATTGGAGTCAGAGTTAACTCCTGCTCGGGATAAAGACATGTGTCTTCACTCTCTAGCATCTGATAGAGAGTACAGTATTCCAAAGTATGTTTGCCTGTAAATGAACTACAAACCTTTCATAGATGATCAGCAATTTTTTTTGCGTCACCAAGGTCTTCATAATTGGTATCTAGGTCTTCTCAAAGAATCTTTCATCTTTCGAACATGGGATCTCTTATCTTCATCTTGTTATATAAAAAGAATAGCTTGTTCTAGGACTCTTCGTGTTACCCTATTCTGTAGCTTATTGGTTGAGTTTATAGAGATGTCTATAGCTCTCAGCTATGATGAGCTTTGGAGTGCCAGGTTTACAGCAATTTATTTCATGAATTACTGGCACAAAAAACCAAATGCCAGAAAGAAGTTTCCTGAACATAGAGAATTAGAACGGATATAAAGAAGAATAATAATTTTTTTAGTCACATCAGCACTCTATCCTCAACCATTGGGCTAGTAGTAAGGAAGTTCATAGTTGAATCTACCTAATGGCTCGATATGAGAGTGTCTTATGCGCTATAATGCTACAGATATTGCGCTCCACTTTGGATTACGATGCATGGTACATAAAAATATATGCAAAAATAGATAGAGCTCTACAACTTATGTATAGGTAAACCTATAATTTAACCTAAAGATCAAATATATCTTACCGATTTATACCCACTACGTCGTCATTAACTCAGGAAACCAGGGTATACTTGTACTCAAAGTGAAGTTTGCCTATGTAATTTGCATTGAGAAATGATGGTGCCCGGACCATAAGTATCCAAGTTACCAAATTAAAATTTATGATGGCAAAACAATAGAGAACTTAACAGCGATAACACATGCAAACTCCGCAAAATGAGTGAGGTTGTAAGTCTAAACAACGTCAGAAATAGTTCTATAGCTATCAAGTTACTAACAGATCACAACAGGTTCTCAGATTTCGTTCCAAAAATGGACAATTCAGAATCTCAACTCCAAAGAACACAGACTTCCTGCATTTGATTGATAGAATTGGAGAGCATTTACCCCAGGGCACCAATGATGACTCAATTGAAGTCTCAAGACAACAGTCAGGTCCCTTTGAATCCTTATTGCTTTGGTCTGGGGAGACTCCTGAAAGTTTAGGCTTCCGTAATGGTGAGATGATCTTTTTACAATGGAGAGAAGGTGATGTTAAACCTGTTCAGGAATCCGTTCAAAAGAAGTCAGCTTCATTCATTACTCTTCCTGAACTGATAAACCCTGATACTGTGGAGGAACTGCCAGTGGACAAGGAATTGGAGAAATTAGATGGATTGATTCCAAGAAAAAGAAGTAACCTATGCAGACACACCGATAAAGGTATGTGCGAGTATTGCTCTCCATTGCCTCCCTGGGATAAAGAATACTTGGAGGTCAACCAAATTAAGCACAAATCATTTCATGCACATTTAAAAGAATTGAATGAACAAGCAAACAAAGGTCAAGGATCTTCCTATATCAAGCCATTATCAGAAGCAAATTTTGCTATCAATAAAAGATGTACTGGTGGTCATGAACCTTGGCCAAAGGGAATCTGTTCCAAGTGCCAACCTTCAGCTATCACGCTACAACAACAAAGCTTCAGAATGGTTGATCATTTAGAATTTGCCAATTTTGAGATTGTCAACACGTTCATTGAGAGTTGGAGACGTACTGGTACACAAAGAATCGGGTTTCTTTATGGCTCTTATCAGAGATATGATAAAGTCCCCTTAGGTATTAAAGGTGTTGTTGAAGCCATTTATGAACCTGCTCAATATGATGAGAATGATGGTTTGACATTAGGTCTACCCTGGGAAGAGGAATCAAGAATTGACGATATCGCTGCTAAATGTGGACTTACGAAGATCGGTATTATCTTTACAGATTTGAAAGATGCTGGCAATGGTGATGGTTCTGTTCTCTGTAAGAGGCATAAAGACTCATATTTTTTGTCATCCTTAGAAGTTTTATTTGCTGCCAAATTACAGAAGAGATATCCAAACTATACGAGATTTTCAGATTCAGGGAAATTTTCATCCAAGTTTGTCACCTGTGTCATTTCTGGTAATCTGGATGGCGAGATTGATATTTCACCATACCAAGTGTCAGAGAATGCTGAAGCATTAGTAGCAGCAGACTATTTAACAGGTTCCACGCAGCCTTCTTATGCATATATCAAAGATACCAATGAAGACCGTTACGTTCCAGATGTGTTCTACAATAAGATCAATGAATACAAACTAGCAGTGAAAGTGAATGCTAAACCTGCATTTCCCGTGGATTACTTATTAGTTACTCTATCACATGGTTTCCCTCATGATCCGAGCCCTGTGTTCAAATCTAACAAGTTCCCAATTGAAAACCGCCAAGCAATTGGCGTTTCTCAAGATTTACAGCAAGTTGCTAGTCATTTGAAAATAGACTCGATTAATTCCCAAGACGTTATTGCTAACTTGTCTGATTTCCACTTGATCACATATTTGTTCTCGTTGGACATTTTGTCTGCATATGAACAAGAATTGGTGATAAAAGTCGCCACAAACCACGAATTGGAGGATGCTTATAGACTAATTGAACAACCTGGCTGGCAGACTTTGCTGACCATCATTAGAAACAGCTGAGTTATTAGCCGATTAAGGCAATGATTACCGACATTTTTTGACCAATGTAGTAAACGATTAAAATCGCTTATACAAAGACCGTATGATTATCACACCGTGGTAATGTAATCATATACGGGTATTAGTTGTATAATACTATTTCATATGGAGTGTGTCGGTTCACTGCCACAAATTATGCCAATTTTCATTCCATGAAGTGCAAATCTCTTTTCTATATATATTACTCAGTTGCTCGGACAACTGCTCAACATCTATACACTAATCTTGGAAGAATGTGTGTGAATCTAATAAAATCATCGTCAATGTATCTATGAAAAGTATATTTCCATCAGTCTTAGTCGTCAATCTTCTACCAGTTATTTGTTATTTCAGCACTGTTTACCGCCAATATGGTGTGTACTTTGTGTCCAGTGTGTAATGGAGCATAAATCGTTGAGAGAATGAAAAACAAAAAAAAATACATATAAAACAGGGCCAACGCACCTAAATATACACCTCAACAACAGCGATCAAACTGGAAAATGAGTGAATCCACCGAAGAGAAAGTTGCTGAACAAGTCTCCAAGATCTCAGTCTTTACACCATTAATCTATGTTACCGTTCTGGTCTCTGCCTTAATCATCTTCTCCATTAGATACAGAAAGAACAAACTAAACCATCTATACACACAAAGACCATTCTTCCCAAAGAATTATCCAAGAGATATATATTTCCATCTACGTGATGATGTGGAGAAAGTCAATGATAAAGTTCTTAAGGCTGCTCTTATTAGAAGAGGTGCTGAGTCTATTAGAAGAACCATCAAACTAAAAGAAGTTGCCCCATTGATCACCCAATTATATCAACGTGGTTCTATTGGTGATGATTTATGGGAAAGATTCCAAACTGCCCAAAAGATAGAAGAATTGGAAGTACAAGATATCGTCCAGGAGACGGAAAGATACAAAAAAGGATGGGTCCCTAAGTTTGTTCCTTTGTTACAAGAGGTTTGCTTCAATGAAGCTTTAAGAAGAAGATATCTTGCAATTGAAGACAGAAAATTAGACTTGTTGAATCAATGGGGTATCTCTGTCGATAAAGATGGTAATTTGAAAGTCCCTAATCAGCCAGAATTACCTACATTACAAGCCAAAGTTAATTGAAATGCAAAAAAGTTGAATATTTCTATCTAACCGTAGTACTTACCACTACGTAAAAATATCACAATAATCAAAGGAATTAAGGCATACAGTCATTAAAAAAGGTTTATTATATACAGGATAATGAAGATAGAATGAATGTCAAAAAAATCATTCAATCCACCTGCGAGATGGTCTCTAGATCGAAACTTTCCACCAGTCTCTTTTGATCAGCTGCCCTTTTTAACAACTTCCCAAAAACAGCAGAAGCGATATCAGCATCCTTAATAGAGGTCAATAATTTTTCCTTTTTAGAAGCATGTTTATCTAATGATGATTGAAATGAGTTTTGAACTTCTCTCGCAGGCATCTTCAAGATCTTCCGACATTCTCTGGAAATTCTTTCTGCATTTTGATGTGGATAATCTAACTGTCGAATTTGGATCCTTATCTTTTTGGCCAAATTTCTTGGTAGAGCATTGGAAATGTCTTTGATCAAATAAGTAATACCAAGAGCAGCGGCACCAATCGCTAATGGTATTGCGATGATACGTAAAGTATCCAATGAAAACAACGAGCCATAATGGAAGACACCTTTGACAACATTACCAGTTGTGACAAACTTGGAAGCAGCATACAGTCCAACTGAGTACAATGAGTTTTTCCAGATCAATAATTGACTCGCTGCTTTCTTTTGCACGCCAATAGCACCCAAGAAACCTTCCAATGATGGATCAAAGAAGTCCGAAAAAGAGATAGAATCATCAATATATCTTGAGATCGTATCTCTTCTTCTAGTAAACATGAAATCTTCTCTAAAGACCTTTTCAGTCTTGAATTCATCACCAAGAGATTGTTTCCCAATATGATAGATTCTAGTAACACTTTCAACAGTCTCAGTTCTAGCATAAGCCTCACTTTCAGTAACTGAATTGATAATGTTCTTAGTGATCGCTTTTTGGGTATCAATGATGTATTCAAACAAATGGAAAATGCCACCATATGGAACAATTGGTTGATCACCAACACTCTCTAAAGTAGAATTAATCTTAGTTCTAGTATACTCATAGATCTTTTGAGATGTACCTTCAATAATATCTTCAATTTTGGAATGGACTTTAGTACTCTCCACTAAATTGGCTTCATAAGCAGGAGCAATCTCGTTTAGTTGGGTTACTAAAGACTCTTTGGCATTCAAGTACAATTTTTGGTTAGCACTTGAAAGCTCTTGAACATCACTGAATAAATTAGTCAAATAGGTCTTTGCAGGCTGAAGTTTCGACAATGCTCTCTTTTGTAACACAAAGCTGCGCAAACTCTCCTCCAAGTGATCAAAATCTGGATTTGAAAAATTATCATTATTGTTTGGCTGATTGTTTGGTTGATCATCACTGCTACTTCCACCACTGTTATCATTTCCATCATCATCACCTGGAAATGGTAAACCCTCAACAATACCACTTGATGAAACAAAATGAACAAAGTTTCGGGCATCTTTATGAGTATCTGGGGATAACTGTTGAACCTGATCCAAGATTCTGTTCATACACTTGTTTTTATCTTTAATCTGATCGAATCTGTTAACAACGATAAATATTAGTTTCTTTTCATTGGCAGCGGCAGCAATAAATTCCTTTGCTGATAATGTAAAATGATTTTCAGCACTCAAAACAAATACCACCAAGTCAATTTCTTCTTGTCTTGAAAAAACTTCTGTCGTTTGATATGAATCCATATTTAAGCCTGGGGCATCAATTAATGCTATATCAACAACACCATTTCTTAACAAACTTTCATTGGCATTTCTCTTATCAGTCACATACACCTTCAAGATGGAATATTTATCACATTCACCAACTAATTGTTCTAAACTTTTCAAAGGAAAGGCTTTATAGCTGGATTCATCCTTAATGTTGTATTTTAAACCAATTGGAACAGCGTGGACTTCTTCAATACTATTGTTTTCTCTTGAGTCAATAACTTCACAAAATACGGTGGTACATGGCTGCTGATCTTCCGGTAAAACTCTTCTTCTCAATAGAGCATTACAGAATGTTGATTTACCAGAGTTCAAATCACCGGTTACGAAGACTTTGGATGAGGTGTCGTCGATTCTTTCTTTCAGTGCAGCTAAATGTCTTGACACTTGCGCTAATTTCTCGTCCAATAGTTGACCAATAACAGACTTATCCAAATTAGAGAACTGAGTGTTGTCAAGTTTGACATTCAGCTTTAAAATGCGTAAATTTAATGGTTCATCGTCATCATCTTCAACTTCTTTTGCTTTCTGTAGGGACTTGACGGTTTGCTGAGCTGCGGAATTCTTTCTGATCAGCGCTAAATGAGCTTTTCTGCTGTTCAAGAGACTGTTTGGGATATCACTTGTTGGATAAAATATTGGACGGTATCTGTTCTCAGTTTGCAAGTGTGTCAAAAGTTGAAGAGCACTCTGGATGGAACGATCTAGAGCTACTCTATTGTTGTTGTACTGTAATTGTGATAAATGAGTCTTTAAATGACGGTCATTTGACACACTTCTGTGATGACCCGTTCCAGAAACCTTCAGTGACTCCTCACCATCAAATAGTGTGCTTCCTTCTAGAACACCTTCATCTCTCAAATACATCAAAGTGGAAGGACCATCATTCAGCAAAGTCTTCAGATCATCGTCGCCATCGAAAGTGTCATCAGCAGAAATTTCCTCGTTCCTTTTTCTCTGCTCCTCCTCCTTAGGGAAACTCATCGTGTGGGATATCTAAAAGAACTTTAATCCGGCTTCTTCAGTAGATATGAGTCCTTAAAGAAAGCAACAATGCTTTTTCACTGGTGTGTCTTCGCTGCTTCAACACTAATCGGGTACTCTCACCTTACTTCTGCATATAAAACATTTTCGCGCATTAATTTACCCGGCCGCCACCTTCTTTCAGAAATTAGAAAACAACAAGTCGGCTTACACGATAATTGAAAAGCTCCAAGAACAGACACATTCAGAAGGAGGAGTCCACGCTGATCCACTGCAATTAATTGTCCTTTCACTATTGCTTTGAAGGGATTGTGATACTTAACCCTTTTTGATCCCGGATTTACAGGCTTCAAGTACCTTATAATCCCCTTTTTGGATTACAGCCCCGATTCGAATTCCCTCCGCTGGCTAAAGAGTGCTTCCAAAGACTGTCAGCCAATTAATTTCATTGATAAAACGGTACCATATAGAGATTTGAGGATCACTGATAATGTCTGAAGTGACCAGTCCTGAGCAACTCCAAGAAAGGAAAGATGAAATAGTCAAAGAAACAAATGGTTCGTCAGTGAAGGATGAAGAAAATCAACCTCTTCCACGTACAGAAGCGCAAACCAATGGCACAAACAGTGGAGTGAAACTGGATAACACTGAGAATGGTGAAGCTGTCAATGATGTACAATCAACTCATCTCCCTGCTCCTCCAATTGAAGAAGTAGTTAGTGAGAGTCAACAAGAAGATATCACCGAAGCTGAGCACTCTGACAATATCCCATCAGCTCTTCCGCATATTACAACTACTCATACTCCACTGGATAGTGCTCCTGCTACTCCTATCGCTGTCAGACATTCGAGGACAGTTTCTCTGGTTTCTAATTTTTCCATAACGTCCAGGAACTCCACCCATATCTCATTTGTTAAAAGCTTCGTAACAGCTATCACTGATCACAAAGATGTGAAGAAACTTGCTCCACTGATCAATTCTGCAAAGAAAACATTGGATAAACTCAATAATCAAGGGTTTGACTCTGTGCTGGTTTTTGAGACTTTGAGACTCGCTGTGGAGAGTAAGATTCCTGAAATCGTTGTTCTGGCTTTGGATTGCCTCTCCAAAATCTTTACATTTCAATTGTTTGAACCAGTTCAGGTCCCACCTTCCAATGCTAATACTGCAATCACTGCAGATACTACAGATATTGGTAGTCATATTACCCCACCACCAAAGATCAATTTGATTGACGCAGCTATCGAAACTATTGCTAGTAGTTTTGACGGTGAAGGCACTGATCAGAAGATTGAAGTTCAAGTTGTCAGAGCCTTAGTTGCAGGTGTCTTGAACGACAACCTTCCTGTCCATGGCTCGAGTCTTTTAAGAGCTGTTAGACAGATTTACAATGTCTTCATCCTTTCTTTGTCACCAGCCAACCAAGGTATTGCACAAGCAAGTTTGACCCAGGTTGTTAGCGTTGTATTTGATAAGGTTGAAAAGATTTCCCAGATGAAGACCCCTCTGACATCAAGAATTTCTTCAGTTTCCGCTTTTCCCAGATCTGATACCAATAGTGATATTCAGGATTCCGTAGGATCACCTGTAACTAATAAAGTGGGTGAAGAAACTCAGGAAGCACAAGAAGAACCATTGACTTTGCAAACTCTAAAGGACCTGGGCGATGACGAGGATAGAGTTATCGAACAGGACGTTTCCTCAGCTGATGAAAATGAACAGTATGTTAAAGATGCATTCCTATTGTTCAGAGCTATGTGCAAGCTATCTGTGAAGAGTTTGGAGAATGAATCTTTGGATATGAGATCGCACTCTGTTCGTTCTAAGTTAATCTCATTGCATATAATACACTCGATTATCAAAGAGCATATTGATGTTTTTTCATCTAATCACGTGGCCATTAAGTCAACGTCATCAAGGGGAGATACTAGATTGGTTGATGCTATTAGACAATACTTGTGTTTGACTATTGCTAGAAATGCTGCTTCTGCTATCTCACCTGTGTTCGAAACCACTTTAGAAATTTACTGGCTAATTATTTCGAACCTTAGATCGCAGTTCAAAAGAGAAATACCAGTCTTCTTGAATGAAATTTACTTTCCAATTGCAGAGTTGAAAACTTCCACTGCCCATCAAAAAAGATATTTCTTAGTCGTGGTTCAAAGATTAAGTAATGACCCTAGGGCATTGATTGAGTTCTACTTAAATTATGATTGTGATACTAGTCAGGTTAATATTGTTGAAAGGTTGACAGACTTTTTGACTAAGCTAGCTTTGAGCAAAGTCGTAATCACTCCAAACCAAAGACTCCAGTACAAAGAACACGCAGCTAAATCAATCGCTACATACAACTTATCACAGCTTCCAATGCTTTCAATTTCAAAGCTATCTTCACAAGCTACACTTAGTGATAATCTACCATACCCTGTTGAATATGCATTGAAACTAACAGCCTTAAACTCCATTGTTGGCATTCTTAGATCTTTGAATTCATGGGCCCAAAAGGGCCTTATCCCTGATTCTGCCACTAGGACATCTTCATTATCTGCAATTGCAACAAGAAAGAGATCAAACACAAGTGGCTCCAACATTGGCACTCCGAATATCACAGGATCTCTGGACGAAGTTGATGACCCACATGAATTTGAAAACCTAAAACAACGTAAGACTGCTCTACAGGATGGTATTAAACAGTTTAATTTCAAACCAAAGAAAGGTATTGATACTTTAGTGAGAGAAGGGTTCATTTCCAACAAGAAACCTGAAGTTATCGCTAAATTCTTACTTGAGCAACCTGGCTTAGATAAAGCGGTGATTGGTGAATACTTAGGTGAAGGTGATGATGTGAATATTAGCATTATGCACGCATTTGTTGACTTAATGGATTTCACCAACACTGGCTTTGTTGATGCCATGAGAACCTTCCTGCAAGCTTTTAGACTTCCTGGTGAAGCTCAAAAGATTGATCGTTTCATGTTGAAATTTGCTGAGAGATATGTTGATGGGAATCATGGTGTTTTTGCTAATGCAGACTCTGCCTATGTTCTGGCTTATTCTGTGATCATGCTAAATACAGATCAGCATTCAACAAAAGTTAAGAATAGAATGACGATTGAGGACTTCATTAAGAATAACAGAGGTATTGATGATGGACAAGATCTAAATCCTGAGTTCTTGACCAAGATCTTCAACGAAATTGCCTCTAACGAAATCAAGTTACAATCTGAACAGCATGCTGCTTTGTTATCAGGTGATATTGTCACTCCACAGCAGCAGTCATTCAACATCTTCACTGGTGGTAAAGATTTCAATAGAGAAGCTTATATCCAAGCATCGAAGGAAATTTCGAACAAGACGGAGAGGTTATTCAAAAATTTGAATAGAACGAAAGACTCAGATAATATTTACTACTCTGCTTCACATATCGAACATGTCAAGTCAATCTTTGATACATTATGGATGTCATTCTTAGCCGCATTAACTACTCCATTTAAAGATCTTGATGATGAAGAAACCGTCAAGACCTGTCTAGAAGGTTTAAAATTGTCGATTAGCATTGCTGCTATCTTTGATTTGGACTACGCTAGAACTTCATTCATTGGTGCCTTGGGTCAATTTACAAATTTGTCTAACGTCAGTGAATTGAAAGACAAGAACATTGAAGCCGTTTTACTATTATTGAGAGTGGCTGAAACTCATGGTGATCATTTGAAAGAATCATGGAAAGATATCTTGACAGTCATTTCGCAAGTTGAAAGATTACAATTGATCGCTAAAGGCATTGATTCAGATGTCGTTCCGGATGTCACCAATGCTAGAGTTCACAGAACTTCCCTGGATAGTCAGCGTACGGCTACTTCCAGTAATGGGTACTTTTTTGGTTTTGGCAAAAAGGCATCACTTACTGAGCAGGCACAGTCACACCACCATAATCAACAACTGAATGGCCTAATTGGTCAGAAAATTACATCATCAGAAATCAGCGTTGCTATTGATAAGGTTTTTACTCAAAGTTCTCAGCTGAATGGCCATGCTATTATTGATTTCATCAAAGCTTTGACTGAAGTTGCATCGGAAGAAATTGAGTCATCATTGGAAAGTTCCACTCCAAGAACTTTTTCATTGCAGAAAGTTATTGATGTCTGTTACTATAACATGGGTCGTATCAGGCTAGAATGGTCCCCAATCTGGGCTGTCATTGGTGGTTGCTTCAATGATATTGGTACTAAAAACAATTTCTCCATTGTTTGCTTTGCTCTGGATTCTTTACGTCAATTAGCAATGAGATTCTTAGATATTGAAGAATTGGCTGGTTTCAAATTTCAGGAAGAATTCTTAAAACCATTTGATTATATTTTGAGAAATGCTAGAGATGTTCAAATCACCGAACTTGTTCTGAACTGTTTGGATAACTTGATTGTTCGCAAAGGTGCTAAAATCAAATCAGGTTGGAAATCGATCTTTTCAGCCTTGAGCGCTACTGCTATCGATGACAATGAAGCCACTGTATGGAGAACCTATGAAATTGTTAGTTCAGTATACAAAGAGCATTCAGAAACTATCTTGAGCATTGATGATGCCTTTTCTGATTTGATCAGTGTTTTAAAAGAGTTGACTAAGAACAACAAGTTCCAAAAGATTAGTTTGCATGCGTTGAAGAATATCAAAGATATTATTTTGAAGATTGGTGAGCTTACCTTTGATGAAAATACAAATGGTGAATCCTCTTTGAATCACAAAAAAGATATATTCAAAGAGTTCTGGTATCCAGCTCTAACAGGGTTCAATGATGTGATTATGAAGGGTGACGATTTAGAAGTTAGATCAGCTGCTTTGAACTACTTATTTGATGTTTTAACCAAATTTGGTGGTAGATTTGACGCTGTCTTTTGGGATAAAGTTTGTGTTAATTTGCTGTTCCCAATATTTGGTGTTTTAGGTAATCACTGGGAGATTAATCAATTCAACTCGCATGATGATTTATCTGTCTGGTTATCAACCACCATGATTCAAGCCTTGAGAAATATGATTGCCCTATTCACAAAATATTTTGAAATTTTGAGCTCAACTTTAGATGGTTACCTGGATCTATTGATCTCATGTATCTGTCAAGAAAATGAAACCATTGCTAGAATTGGTAGATCTTGTTTGCAAGAGTTAATTCTTAACAATGTTGAAAAGTTCACCCCAGAGCACTGGGATAAGTTGGTTAATGCATTTGAAAGATTATTTGAATTAACCACTGCTAAAGAGCTATTTACAGCTCAAACAGGACAAGAAAATGGTGGTTATGAAGAGGAATTGAACTCATTGAAAGGATCGAAATCTACTCAAAACATAAACGATCAGCACGGGGTTGATTTTAGTACTGAGAACGGCGTTTCAACTCAAAAATTATCAAGAACTAAAAGCTTTGAAGAAACTCGTTCTAAGGCCAAATCTAAAAGTGCAATTATTGTCAAATGCATTCTACAACTATTGATGATAGAAACCTTGAGCGAATTATTTGAAGAAGAGGCTTTCTATAATTCCATCACTTATGAAAATTTAATCAAGTTATCGGCTCTATTGGAGAAGTCATTCAGGTTTGCTAGAAGCTTCAACGATGATTATAACGCACGAGTTCGTCTATGGAACTCAGGCTTCATTGAAAATTTACCAAACCTTCTCAAACAAGAAGCATCATCCGCTGCTGTGTACATTGGTATAACTTTCAGACTGTACAATGATTCCAACAAGATTACACAAAAGCAGAAAGATACCATCAGTGCTAGTTTGATCCCAATGTGTGTTTCAATCGTTGAAAGATACGTCCAGTTTGATGATAGTACACAGCAGAGAAACATTACAACTTGGAGATCTGTTGTTGTTGAAATTTTACAAGGCTATGTTGAACTAGAAGAAAAGGACTTCATCAAGAATTGCCCACATGTTTACGACCTAGTTCTTGATATTTTGGATAAATCAGTTCCTCCGGAATTGAGGACAGCTATCAAGGCCTTCTTCTCTCGTGTTGGAGATGTTTACGTTCATGAAGAAAAATAAGTATAATTAATTGCATAGAGAGATGAATATTTGTATTTTAAAGGACAGTTATAGCATCCGTAATATTGTACGTCTTTCTTGTAAAAGACATTTGTTTCACTATGACAAGTAATCGAAGTCGAAATATATAAGGTATTATATACAAGTAATTTATTCAGTCTTCTTAACATGGTATGCCTTCAACACTTCATCAGTAACGCTGCTTGGACTGCCCACGACCATATCTGAACCATTCTGGGTCTTTGGGAAAGCAACTGCGTCTCTGATACTTTCACTACCGATAAGCATAGCACACAGCCTGTCAAATCCAATAGCAAACCCAGCATGAGGAGGACAACCGTTCTTCAAAGCAGTCAATAGATGGCCAAACAATCTATATGGATCATCTATCTTAAGGACATTCTCAAAAATGTAACACTGCAACTGGGAATCATGAACTCTTCGGGAACCTCCGCCGACTTCGACACCGTTCAAGACCAAATCATAATGTTCACCTCTCACTGACAACGGGTCTTTCGATAGACTATTGTAATCCTCAGGATTGATCATTGTGAATGGGTGATGGGTGGACTCAAGTTTTGATAGGTCGTATTGTGGGTACGCTGTTTTTTCCGGTGTTTTAATCTCTGAAGGTTGGAATAAGGGGAAATCTTCAATCCATGCTCCAACGTGTGGCGAATCATAGTGTCTCCATTGTGTTGGGAGCTCTTGGATTAATAGCTGCCTAAAACGGCCTAAAGGTGTTGGATTCTCGTATGTTAGTTTTGCACGAGTTGAGCCAGCAATAACATCACCAACCTGTAAGTTCAACTTAGACTTGATGCCTTCGATATCATGAAATTTCACAAATTGGGTGAACTTTTGGTACCAGGTTTCAACATCTTGTTGATTCTTGATAGGAATTATGATTGGTTTTCTGTTATTGTACTCGTTTGAATCAAACAGTTTTTTTGGGAGTTTCTGGTGCGTCAAGTTATAAGCTTGTGGTAATACACAGACTTCAAAGACAGGGAACTTTGGGTCCTCTAGAGCAGTCGCAAATTTACTCAGGTCTTGGATTTCAATGGTATATCTCAAGTCAGGTTTATCAATACCGTACTTACTCAAGACATGATCATATGACAAATGGACAAAGTCACCAAAAGTGGTAGAGTTGTTTTGGTCGAGTGTACGAATATCCTCGTTTCTAATATCCTTCCAGACTTTTTTCACTGTGGACTCAATGACCTCTTGAACTTCCTTCTTATCAGCAAATGACATTTCAAGGTCAACTTGTGTGAACTCGGGCTGTCTATCCTTTCTTAGGTCTTCATCTCTGAAACATTTTGCAATTTGGAAATAGTTCTTGACGCCACTAGCCATCAGTAGTTGCTTGTACTGCTGAGGAGATTGAGGAAGAGCATAGAAATGGTCAGCTCTTCTTGTAGGAACCAAAAACTCTCTTGCACCTTCTGGAGTGGATTTGAACAACAACGGAGTTTCAATCTCGATAAAATCCCTATTTGATAAATGATCACGAATCGATTTCGAAGCCTTAAATCTTGTTCTCAATGAGTTTTGGAAGAATGATGAGCGAAGTTGTAAGTATCTGTACTGCTGTGGGAATTCGGCAGTTGGATCATTCTTGATGGATTCTAACTGTGAGGAAAGAACATCACTGGAGTTTAAGATACGGTAATTTTGGATGTTCAAGTCCCAACGGAGCTCATCGTCATTAGAATCCTTCTTAGTGAATCTTTTCTCCACTGTACCAGTGATCACAACACAATCCTCAACTTGAGCCGTTTTCAACTGAGATAGGATCTCCTCGTTGTCCTTCACGACGATTTGTGTAAAATTCCCTTCAAAATCTCTTAATTGTGCAAAAATGATGTTTTTGGCAATCTTTTTAGGTTTTCTGTCGATCCATCCTGAAATTGTCACTTTCTTTCCTAGATTCTGCTCGATATTTTTATGAATATCGTTTATTTTGTGTGTATGTTTAGGGAATTGAACTGGTCAAGTTAGCTTTGAAGATCTTGTTAAGATGGTTGTGGAGGCTTTATGGACTTACATTTCTCAATGATCGATTCCTTTGTGGGTAGCTCAGCGAGTATAAAAGCTGAACTGGAGAGACAACGATGACGCTTTATCCCGCTAGATAATCTTTTTGAAAGTTGCGGTATTATGAGCATTGAGGAATTGACAGTTTTCCTTAATCTGTTGACACTATCATCTCATCGGTCAAAAGTTTCTTTTACATCGAGAAACAAGATTGATAAGCACACGACAGTTCACAATTTTACCCAATTAGCTTCTGACTACAAATCAATTGGCATATTACTCCAAAGCTTTGTCTTGTAGTTATAACTTCAACAGGGGCTTCAAAATAACTCGAATCCCATTTTATAAATAGAAACAAAAGACGATCAAAAAAAAAAGGAAACAAGCAAATACGTAATACTTGAGTGCCCCTACCAGTTAAGTCTAGAATTGTACCTCATTTGCTAGTAAAGAGGACACGGAAAGAAAACAAAGAATGATCGTGTCTCAGATTAGATTCAATCCAAAGGAGTAAATATTATTTTTAGAAGGTGTTTTAACTCCAAAGATATCTTATCTTTAAGAATTCCAACTTTGTCAGTCAAAGTTGTGTCCATTTCAGATTCTTTTCATAGTTAAGCGAAAATGTCCGCAAAAAACAAAAGCTAAAAAAGAAAAAAAGAAAAATGTCCGCATGAAATTTTTCCGGAATTTCTGTAAAATCTGAAGGATTTGTCTTATTTGTCCAGATAATTGGTATGCCGGAAAAACACAAAAATGTCCGATAAACTTATTCTCATGGCAAGATTACAAAATTGAGCTTCAGTGTCAAAAGAAATGAGAGACGCTATAAAAGCCAGAAGAATTCCCATATGATGATTCTAGCAATCTTTTGATGGTCAAAATTTCAAAACAAACAACAACCATAGACTATAGAAATGTTTGCCACCAAGATTTTGAGAAATTCATCCAGGAAGACACTCGTTAATGAGTTACCACATCATGAAACTGTTAAAATGGCGTATGATTTCCATGCTCCTCAATCCTCGCTCTTACAGAACTTGAATATCAACCATAATGAACCAATTCTGTTCCTACATGGCATTTTTGGCTCCAAAAAATCATACAATTCTGACTCCAAGTTGATTGCTGATAGCACGCATACGCCAGTGTACACAATGGATATCAGAAACCATGGTGAAACTGGTCATGCTCAGCCATTCAATTATGATACCCTTGCGGAGGATGTTAAGCAGTTCTGTAAGGACAACGAATTGGAGAAGGTTAAATTAGTTGGCTACTCGTTAGGTGCTAAAATATCAATGTTGACTTGTCTGAAGTATCCAGAGCTGATTAGATCAGCTGTCATCATTGATAATGCTCCAGTGCAGCAGCCACATGTGGAGCTCTTTATGAAACAATATATTAAGAGTATGCTGCACGTATTGGATGAGGCTAAGATCAAATCTAATGATAAGGACTGGAAAAACAAGGCCAGTGAGGCTATGAAGAAATACATGCCTAATGGTGTCATCAGAAAGAACTTACTGGTGAACCTGGTCAATAAGCCTCCAAAGGATTTTGAATCTCCAGTTGTGGATTTCGATAATGGCTATATCAACTTTTTGAACCCAATTCGTCATATGGAAGAAATGGTCACAAAGGATGTTGCTGATTGGCCAGTTGAAAGCACCAGAGGTTTGAAATATGAAGGTCCAATTAGATTCATTAAGGGCTTGAAGTCACCATTCATTACTAAAGAAGGTGTTGACGCTATTAATAAACATTTCCCAAACAATGAATTTGTCCATGTCAATTCGAACCATGATATACTGGATCAAAGACCTTTTGAATACGTGAAGATAATATCTGACTTCTTCAACACTCACAGATACAAGTCGGCTCCTGAAGAGACTGCGTTGGGTTACAGAAGAGATTCTGGAGCTTCTGAGAATAGTGCTAATTAGATTGATTCTAATCTTTTTTGATTTAAATAAAGTTTATAAATATTCTTGTTATTTTTTGGTTTGTTTTTAATTAATAATATTGTTAACTTGCTTTTGGACCACAGACAGTCCTGTTATTTATATAAGTGATCATCGTAGTTTCTATAGTGTAATCCCCATTAGTTACTAGAATTTGTTGGGATGTTGGATGATAACTTTTATGTTGAGAGCCTACCGTACCATCTTGTCAGACAAAAATCGTTCATTATCATTAAGCACTAACGCTAAAAATTTAAGGAACTGCGAAGAATATCTTTACCATCTGGATAAGGAAACATTTCAGATATGTCACGCAAAGCCTTCAATATTCCTTCATCCTCGAACAAATTTTTCACTTCTTCATTGGAATATGTACCATGAAGACCTTGGTATGTTCTGCTCTTCGATGGAGAATCAATGGTACCAAACGTTTCCAGTTCAAGACTTGGACTGGCTAGGATATCCATAGGCGTTGTTATAGAGTGACCATCACTTGAGGATATAGAAGGCGAAATGGCATTAGTATTAACAGCTGAGTCTGTATTACTGCCGTTGGTTTCGGTGTCGGCCCTAAAGTTTGCGCTAGCGCTAGTGAAGTTTTTAGGAACCACATTCAAGGCAGCAAAATTTTCAATGTTTATGCTTTTGATGACTTCCATCACCTTAATCATTCTCACGTTGTGATATGTGGGGTTTTCAGCCTTGATCTTGTTGATCGCCTTCTGATGTTTGATCAAAGAACGGATATGTTCAGGTAATTTTGAATCATTAATACCACGTCCAATCAATAACTTCACGTTTTTAAAATTCAAATACTTTAAAAAGATTAACAAGAACTGGTAGAGCATACATTCCAAAGCAGCAAATTTATGTCTCAATTTATGTAGTTTTCCGGGTTCGATTGACAGTTGTAGAACCTCCATAAACGAGTCAATCAGTATCATTGTCTTGCAATCACAAGGGTGTCGTGTCTCGAATAATTCATAGTGTAAATTCATCTGGAATGAAAGTAGTAGTAGTAGCATTAACCTTAAACGTTCCTCATTTTTCAATTGTTGATTACTATCGTCGTTCTCCTGCTGCAATTCAAGCAACTTATGCTTTAAAAACGAAGAGTAAACATCAAACTTCTTATCCATCCTCAAAACCTCTGAAAAATCAACTGGCTTCTTTTCAATGCAATTTTCAACATAAATCCTATTCTTTAATCTTAACAACTCTGCAAATTCGTATTCACCAAACTCATCGTAATTAATGACTTCTCTTTTCATTAAATAGTTCGATAAGATATTTGGCCTTGAAGTAACCCCACAAAGAATTGCCTCTAGTAATCCGATCTTAGACCATACAGGACCTTGAGTTATATGAATTCCAAGACTAAAGGCATTTGAGACAATTTGAAATAATAATTTCCATGCCTTGTCAAAATCAAAGACGTAGTAATAATAACTTGCTAAAAAGATCTGAGTCTTCACCAAATTTAAGCTTTCTCTAGGTTGAAGCTTTGATACTTGATAATATTGAACCACGGCATCCCTTAGTTTCAAGGACATGTTTGGTATTAAAGGTTTACCATCCTTATAATCGACCCATGTTTTCAAAACATCAATAACTACCACTTGTACCAGCATAAGTTGCTCATCATGGCACCATTCAACAATAGCGTCATATTCATTTAGAAACTTTCTTATCTCATTTTCATCAATAAGATCACAGAAGAAAGTACATTCCTCTTTATCGAAGAATGCATCAACCAACTTCAGAATAAACTTCATGTTCTCCCCCGGATCATCAACCAATGCGGGTAAGTACTTCTTTTGAAGATTGATCTTTCTAGTCCTCTGAGTCTTATTTAAATCTATTATCCCAGCCATAACCGAATACTCTAAAGACTCGAGGCTATTGGAACCGAAACACTTCAACGGGGATTCTTGATTTGGTCCACTTGTGCCATTTGTGTCAAAGATGGAGATTAAGTCTTCACTAATGGCTAGTTTCGTCTCTAGCTCCTTTATCCTTCTTTCATATTTCTTTAACGTAGATGCCTTGTCTCTTTCACCGAATGAACTATGCTCAGGCTTATCAATACCATTGGCCTTTAACTGGTTCAAGTTGATGGACCTGAACTTCTCAGGATATGAACATTTTACCGACTTTTTGTTGCAGTTTTTGCATGGGTCTTCTCTGTCACAACGGATTTTACGACGACGACACTCGTTACAACTGATTGGATATGCCATTCTTCACTCAATGCGGATTTATCAAGTGTGAATTCTTGGTTTATCGGTGCTCAAATGAAATAAAAAAGGAATTCCGCTTTGTTACGTAATTACTTATGTAATAGTATTACGTAATAATCGCTATCATTTCCGTCTCAAATCTGCAAATAATTATCTCAACCTTTTTGACACATTTGAAACCAACCTTTATTGCTATTCAAACACACACACACATACACACATATACATACATACACACACATACTCAATGATCAAGCCAAAGATCCTTCCGGACGAGAAATGTGAGCTTTTAGGGCCGGTGTCGCTCTTCATCCAATCAAGTTTAGGTCTAATTGCAGTTTCCTCTTTAGCTATCAAACGTAAATACGAACACCCAAAGAGACCATGGAAGATTTGGCTCTTTGACGTTTCTAAACAAGTGTTGGGCGCTTTGGGAATTCATGTGTTGAATCTCACTGTTTCTTTGCTAAAATCTAAGGATCTGCTACTGTTTGTAAATGATGATGAAGACCATTCAGAATGTGACTGGTATTTTGTTAGTCTGTTAATGGATACTACAATTGGTGTACCCATCTTGTGGTTTTGTTTATTCCTGGTTTATCAAGTATGTGAATCATTTGGTTTAAGAGGTATTGATTCCGGTAATTACGGTGATCCACCAAGTTATAGATCTTATTTCAAACAGTTGTTCATCTTTTTCGTCGCACTGATGATGATGAAGCTAACAATTTATTTCCTGTTATACATCCCAATTTTCATCATATTTGCTGATTGGATCCTGCGATTCAGCGACGGGTTTCCCAACTTGCAAATTGTCCTTGTTATGCTCGTGTTCCCAACGTTGTTGAACTGTTTCCAGTACTATGTCGTTGATAGCATAATCAAGTTCCCTACAGACGAGCTTAAGATGTGATCATAAAGTCATTATTATTGTCATTATCATTATATATGCATGCTGTATAAATATGGATTTTTTTAGTTTTTCGCTGTTTTGGTCTGATTATGTTTAGTATTAATCATGGATCGATATGTGGGAACTAATTTTGATGAGTTCGGAACCCTTGAGGTTAAACTGTGTCTTTTGTAGATTCTTCATGAATTCGTATATCTCAATGCTATCTTGAATATTCAGCAACTGTTTCTCAAATATTTTGAACAGTGCAATGGATGACTTGAAAACTTCGTCAAACCCGTTAAGCATCAGGTTATCCCAGATCCGAAAGACAATATTCACAGGTAGACTGTCTGAGAATAAGGATATAAACCAGTTAAAACAAATAGGATCTAATTCAACATTATTATTGACGAAATGAGCATCCAGTTTCGGTAATTCAACTTTGAAGTTCGTTTTGAATTTGATCAAATCATTCCTAATATTTACCAGATTAAAGAATCCAGAAGGTAAGATATTCTCAATGAGCCCAACAACAGACCAGAAGGCTTCCTCTTCATTAGGGTAAACAAGCAATAGGTTAGCAACGATGAAATTCATTCCTTGACAATACCCAATGCTTCTATATTTTCGACTAATAGCAATCAACACATTATGAAGCTTCACCAGACCAGGTCCATTATCCTTAAAAAACACATTCAATGGCATCGTACGGTACAAATCCAGTTCAATCTGTGATTCCGCTTCAATATTAGGGCCTGTGTCATTCAATAAACTGGAATATTCCATAGGTGTCATCAACACTTTAGCGCCTGATAACTCAAACCATATCTGTGTGCGAAATTTCATTGGAATTCCATTCTGTACTAATTTCACAAACTCTTTCCAAAGATGCTTGTAATGGAATAGATTCTCACCATTTATCACTAACAAATCGTTACTACTCGTGTCATTGTTCATAAGTGAGATCTTCCTGATAAATGAATCCCATAGCTGATCATTTTGCTTCTGTGTCCTATCATATCCCTGGGCAATTTCCATCAATTTAGATGCCACTGAGCTACTGGCACTTTTATGGTTAAAGACCTTGGTCGAGTCCCTGGTGTTCTTCCGGTCATAGAGAAACCCATATTGGTCAACATACTCCACTTGTTCCGTCTTCGAATACGTTGGAGGCTTGACATGTTTGGGGTCAAAGTTCTCCATCTCAACAGGAACAGGTTTATTATGATTGATGGCATTTGTCGTGTTAATAAGGGCATCGTGGAAAGTCTGGGGCATATGGTTCAAGAATTTGTGAGAAATGACATTTTGCATCAATGTCGGTTGACTTCCCACGGATTCATTGGTTCTTGTTAGGTGAATCTGTGCCTGGCTCTGTATTTGGGGTACAGGTGGCGATGAAAGGGAATGAGGTCTTATCTTTCTCAGTGGAGTGGAATGTACGCTTATAGTGGATTCTTGTCTTGATGGCATCTGTCTATCCAGCACTTTTGAGGTCTCCAGACTCTCCGTCATTGCATCCTCTATCATGTCTTTCAAATAGAAAGATTCACTCTGCGTTTCAGCACTCAGGTCACTGTTATGTCTCTCCTTTAAAACCGATTCAACTTGGGAAGTGGACATTCCCATCTCATTTAACATCTTCATCATCGTGTTCTCTCTCATTGAGTGTTTCCTTCTGATCAGCGACATCTCGGCTTCTCGCTCGGCCAGGTCATTGGACAACTGACGTATCAGGTTAACAGCACCGTATCGTCTAACAAGGTGTTCAATGGATGAATTGGAGTGAAGAGTCTTCGGAATGGAATCTGCATCGAGTAGTTGGGTCTCGAATATGTCACCAGTGACTGACAATCTGGAATTGATACTCTCAGTGGACATGGTTGAGTGCAAAGGGGCGTGCCGACTAATTTGTGGGGTATCATCTTCATCGATCTCATCTTTTTCTTCTTCATCATCTATTCCCTTTCCTTCCTTTTCTTTTCCCTCATCCTCGTGTAATGGAGACTTGACAGGTTTGGAATGAGCCCTTTGAAAGCGCATTTGACCATTGGCGTAGCTGATGCTTCGTGATCGGCCCAGAGAAACGTGCTGATCCCGGGCATCACCGTTCTTGATCGGTTCCATTGACGTTAGTAGGGAGATTTCTTGGTCGTTTCCAGAGCTATCACGGCAGCTACCATTAATTCGCTCCATATGACTGATGGTTATGAGGAAGGTGGATCGCAGAGAATTTACCCTACCGATAATAGCGACATAAAATCATTAAGTATTCATCAAATTAAATAAAGAGTTATTACCTCTTATCAACAACAAGCACTGCCTTCCTTGTCCACTTCCTGCTTCGTGTGTATGCTGTTATTGAGTCATCAAACTGAGGGTTTTGCCAGTAATTGTCGTAAAAGAGCCAGCCTTCTTTGTTTCTCTTCTTGCAATAGTCAAGGTCAACGCTCCAATCTTCTTCAAGCCATTGCCAATGTTTGGAATTGAAAGGAAATTTGAACTCCTCTGGTGAAGATGCCATTTGTAAGCCTTCATTGGTGAAATTGGATCTTTCGTATGGGAATAATTTATTACACCAGCCAATTCCAACCCATCTTCTCTGATGTTCAAATATCTGGAACTGTAAGATCTTCCCCGTTTTGTTCTCAGGAAGGGAAGACTCGTTCAAGATCTTGTAATTCCCACCAAGAATATGTGCTACTGGTGTCCCTATAAAGAAGTGGAAGATATTTCTAATCATTTGTGATCTCCAAAGAATGTTAATAGTCGCTTGGAACCAAAGAGAATGAAAAGTGGTAATAATGATGACCCAAATAAGGACATACACCCTTGGTTTCATCATATATTTGAGCACAAGGATGTGGAACGGTGTGAGAAGAAATAAAAGGTTCAATAACTTCCAATGGGAATAATCAACGTTTCGCATCGGCGAGAGCAATATATCAAAACGTATAGTCAAATTCTCCAATGTATCAACAACTTCCTCAAGAGTCGGGGTATCGCCATATGTGTCTATGTACACTGAATTTATGTAGTAATTGATAGAACAATAAAGCAAGATGGTAACAAGGGGCATAATCCAGAAGAAAACGCCATAGTAATAAATCATGATATACCCCAGAATATGATATAGCAAGTTCAGAACAGGGTCTCCCGAAGTCCAAGTGT
Organism: Taiozyma yuanshanica; assembly: GCA_030569295.1. Lineage (NCBI taxonomy): Eukaryota > Fungi > Ascomycota > Saccharomycetes > Phaffomycetales > Wickerhamomycetaceae > Taiozyma > Taiozyma yuanshanica. The sequence goes on from JAJMKP010000004.1 coordinate 553,127, forward strand.
AAAAGTCTAGGACATTGTTCGTGATGATGATAAGTGGAAAGAGTCTTATTAGTGCACTGGCTATCTGGGGAGATGTAGATTTAGCGATTGAGGTCGATCTTCTTGAATGATTCGTTGAAAGTGGGGTGAACTCTGCTGTGATGAAACTCACCAAATTTTGCTGATGGAATGTGGAAGAAGCAGTGTTTGGTGGAGCAGAACTTGTAAAGTTCTGTTTATCTCTTTCTGGGTGATCAGGTGCTGTGTTTGTATGCATTTTCAATGGGATAAAGTTATTTCTTGAAGAGAGAAGTCTCTTAGTGAGTATTAACTGCTTCTTTTTGTGATTTAACTGTGTGGTATATTTTTTGCCCGGCCATCAGTGACAGAGACATAAAAATCTACGATGATGGCACTACCCTAACGGAATAAATAGCTAACTACTCATTCATTTAATAAGGCAATAATTAGAATGATCTCTTGGACTTGATCTCTTCATTTACAGTACTAAACCTTTCGTCAAATTCTTCCTTTGTTAAATCAGGGGTCCATCTCAATCTATTAGCGGGGTGGGATGAATGAAGGAACTTTTCGCCTTCCCCAAACACCTGTTCCCTAAAAGTAGAGCCATTATTATAATCTTCCTGTGCCAGACCTCTCTTTCTTAGTTCTGGGATCAGCAGCTGAACCAAGTCTTCAATACTCTCTGGGAATCTGTGAAAACCAAAATTGATCCCATCAATGTCATGCTTTTCAACCCATTCCTGAATGATATCAGCAATTTCTATAGGTGTACCCACTAACTTGATATTCTTCGATGTATAACTCTCTAAAAATTCTCTCTTAGTAGGAACTGACCCAACCGTTTTCTGTTTCTTCAAGACTTTCTTGTCTTCAATGGCTCTATTCACAATTCCCTCGGTAACACCTTGAATGGCATTGCTTTTCTTCTTGATGACATCAAATGGTTCATCCAGCTTGTATTTACCCAAATCAAACCCAGTGATACCAGAAAGGCCAATCTCCAAAGATTCAGGTATTGATGCCTCACTAATAGATTTTTGTTTTGCTAAGGCCTCTTCCTTCGTCTTCCCCAGGATTGGCTTTGCATGGACAATAAACTTAATCTTAGTTGGATCTCTTCCAAATCCCAACGCGAGACCTTTGATTTCTTGGATGTTCTTACCGACAGAAGTAAAGTCTGTTCCATCAATGTACACCAGTTCAGCATTTTCAGCGGCAAATGCTTTACCTTTGGAAGAGGTTCCAGCTTGGATTATCACTGGGAATCTCTGCGGTGTTGGTTCAGAAACACCAGGGCCTTGGACTTTGAAGAATTCACCTTCATGATCAACAGTTCTTAATCTTCCAGGATCAACAAATGTCGAATTGGAACGGTCAAAAACAACAGCGTCGTCTCTCCAGGAGCTCAACAAAAGTTTGTACACCACATCCAAATATTCACTTGTTCTCCTGTACCTGGCGTCGTGTTCTGGCAATGCTTCCCCGTTCAATAATTGTCTCCCCGTTGAATCCAGATAACTCGATACAATATTCCAGCCAACTCTTCCTTCAGTGAAATGATCCAATGTAGCTAACCTCCTAGCAAAATGATAGGGATGCTCAGAAACAGTGGAGAAAGTGACACCAAAAGATAGATGTTCTGTCTGTTGAGCCATTGCGACAATAGCAGCTGAAGGGTCGACACGAGGGATCTTATGACCAACTTTAGCGGGATGGGAATAATTACCAGGACCTTCATAAACATCAAATAAAGAAAGATGGTCAGCAATAAAAAAAGTATGGAATTTTCCTTCTTCTAATAATTTGGCCAATGTGATCCATGGTTTTATGGAATTAGAAAAGTCTCTCGATTTATCGTTTGGTGATCTCCATTCTAAGGCACAACCTTCAATGGTGGTGTTTAATATCAGAGTTTTGTTCTTTGTCATTGTAAAAGGGTTTTATATAGGATGAAAGTGGTAGAAAAGGAACTAGGGAGAGAAAGAAAGAGAGATTGATCCAGTGATTTCATTTGTCGCATATGTATAAACAGAAAGTGTATAATCAGATCTTTGAATTTTCCCCAGAAAATGTGGCTCTAATCTTAGCGATCATTAAACTGATGAGGGTATGATAATTCATAAAAACTTGTCGCCCTTTCTTAGACTTGAAAGGTCCTTGACCGGGGCCCCTTCCTCACCTCTCCCGTGACTCCCGTGGCTCTCACTCTTTACCAACTGGGGTATACTATCCACTTGAACATGCGTGGTCCAGAGTGATTGGATTAACAAGTGGGTTAGTGGTCAATACTCTCTCCATTGAGAAATAGTACTAATTCTTGTTTATAAAAAATTGTCGTAGTTCTTGTAATTATCGTCTGCTTGATCCTCTTTGTGTTATGGACTCATAATAAACATGCGACAAATATATGAAAGCTTCCTTGAGAGAGTCTCAGGCCAAAGCATCAATGCTGGCATAAAAGCCAAGGGAGCTATTCATCTCAGCAGTCACCACAGTTCAGAGAACGAAAACCCAAGAGATATCCCCAGCATTAATATTCAAGAGTTTGATTTACTACAAGATTCAGTTGATGAGGAACAGTGCATCAACTCCAATTTCCTCTTTAGAAATCCATTCTTGAAGATATCTGTTAGATGTATGTATAATCCAAAAGGCAACAAAGTCAACAATTTTGGACGCCTTTTTACATTCAACTTGTGTGTTTTTAATGTCGTAAGCATGTGTTGTTTCATAATGCATCAAATCTATGGATCAAGGTAACGTTAACAAGGCCTATGTATCTGGTGTGTCAGAAGATTTACACTTCCATGGTGGCCAATATAACTTGTTACAAACAATTTTCACTGTCGGTTATGTCATTTCCTTAATTCCTTCTCAAATTCTAATCATCTGGGTCACTGCTAACATCTGGTTACCAATATCTGAGTAGATTTGTTGAATCTTACTCTGTATTTGAGGTTCAAAATCCGTTGCTTCTCCAACCTAGTTATATCCTCTTCGTTTCCTTATCGGTTTTTTTCGATGCCAGTTCATGGCCCGGAGTCACTGTCATCTTGATGAATTGGTACGGTCCAGCTGAGGCAAGTTCCAGGGCTGCTGGGTTTGGGGCTGCTGGTATTGTTGGATCCAGGATCCTCGTTTTCCTACAGTCTACCATTAAAAGAACCATGTATGGCAATTTACGGTTGGAAGGTTGGAGATGGATGTTTATCATTAATGGTGTTAATCACTGTTGCAGTTGCCGCTCTAGGTTATTACTTCTTACCTACCCTTCCTGAAAAGGACGGTGCTCTATAGTTGGACAAAGGTGATTTTATAATTTCCCAGTTTAGATCTAGAAGGATCGAAAAGAATAGTGACGTTAAATTTCATATCAAAGATCTATGGAGAGCGGCTACGGTTTATAGATTGTATGCCTATATTTTGTCTATTGTTCCTTCGACTTGTGATAACTTTGGTAACAGTTACCTCAAATTGTCGTTGAATTCTTTGAAAAATTCTGATGGACACAAGAGGTATTCAGTTTACCAAGTCAATATCATTCCTATTGGTGGTTATTTGATCAGTCTTGTCACTATGATATTTTGGTCCAAATTGGCGAATTTATACAATCATCGGCGTTTCTTGATTCTTGAGATTAATCAGCTTATTGGTATATTCGGTGCTGCAATCCTTGCTGCTTGGCCAAATTCAACTACTTTCAAATACGTTGGCTTCTTTGTAATCTTTCAGATGAATTCCACAGGACCAATCTCGAATTCAAGCCTTGCGGAGTGTATAAACAACACCCAGTTCTAAGGTCTATCGCCATAGGTGTCACTGTCAGCTTTGTCTATGCTATAGATGCTTGATATCCCTTGGTTAACTGGCCAGTTCAAGAAGCTCCTCCTCGTTACAAATATGGTTGGAATGTTAGTGTTGCCTTTGAAGTATTTGCATTTTTTTCCTGTTGGCGCTTATAACTTTGTTCATAAACACACTGTTAAAAAACAGAATGAAGATCGCTTTAGAGTTAAATAGGATTTGAATATCTAAAAAGCATGTACACTATATTCAAAATAGCTCTAGAAAGAAGGATATTTATTCCTTCACTAAAAACCTGGAGTAAAATGTACATTTAAGCATCTTCTCTTTTTTAGTGTATGTTCGATATCTTCAAAAATCAGTTAAATGTCCCCATTAGGAAGTATTCCTGTTTAGAATCTTCGTTCCCATATTTACGCCTAGAATGGCCTTATCCAATACAGTTTTACGTTCTCAAATTTTCTCACTGAAATTTTTTTCATTTGTTCGACGACTCTGAAAATTTCAAAAAATTATTTCATTTTTGTCTGATTGAAAAGGTGGACACTTTGATCTAATCTAAGTAAAAATGAGTGTATGTTTGCTTTTTATTGTTCTAGAATGTTACTAGATTGTTATAGAGTGTGATTACTCCAAATTTTGTGTGAAACTGAACTCAATTGGTGTAAATTTCATTGTTTTGACCCTGATTTCAATTTTTGCTCTATGGTGGAAAACCTACTCTATAAATCATGGTTATCTGAGTCACAATTCATATATACTAACAAATTTATCCTCAGAACCCATTTGACGTTTTGAGTAACGACGTGGAAGACGCCAATGACTTCTCAGTCCCAAGAGAAATCGTCAAGCAATCAACTTCCTCAAAGAAGAAGGATGCTGCCCCACCAAAAGCCAACCCAGACCGTGCTAGAAAGAACCGTCCTCAACCAACTGGTAATGATGCTGCATTCAAAGACAAATCAGCCGGTAGAGCTGCCAACAAGGCTAAAGGCGTTGAAGAACCAAAAGCTTCAAGAAAACCAACCAAAGAAGGTAAGACTGATCGTCACAGTAAATCAGGTAAGACTGATTCTTCAAAGAAAGTCAAACAAGCCGGTTGGACTGCCGATGGCGATGCCGAATTAGAAGCTGAAGTCGAAGGTGCTGAAGATGCTGCAGAAGAATTAGCTGAAGAAACTGAACCAAAACAAGTCAAGAAATCATTAGAAGACTACTTGAAAGAACAAGAAAGTACCACCCCAGCTGTTGCTCGTCCAACCAGAACAGTTGAAGCCGTCAACGAAGATGACATCATCTTAAAAGAACAAGAAGTTTTCATCCAAGCTACCAAAACCAAATCCTTAAAGTCAAAGACCTTGAAAACCAAGACTTTCTTAGATATTGATGCCACTTTCTCTGATGATTTACCAAGATCAACTCCATCAAGAGGTGGTGCCAGAGGTGGTGCCAGAGGTGGTGCCAGAGGTGGTGCCAGAGGTGATTCCAGAGGTGCCAGAGGTGGTGCCAGAGGTAGAGGTAACAACTCCAGAGCCCCAAGAGGTAACAGTGCTCCAAAATCATCTCAAGCTCCTGCCCCAGCCATCAATGACGTCAACTTCCCATCATTGGCTTAAGTTCTTTTCTAAGGTATTATGGGTTCTATCTTAGTGTTGTCAAAAAAGAATACTAATGGCTCTTTTCTTTTGTTTGATTTGTTTTATTCACCAGTATATTGAGAAAAACTAAATCAAAGAAACTTACTAATGCCATTTTTTATATATACCTTTAATGATTCGGAACAAAAAATGGGATACTATGTATGATGTAGTTTGCTACAGTATCAAATAACATATCAGTTATGGTTCAATTTATCAAAAGTCGATGCTTTGTGTGGTCTGTTGAGGTTCACCTTCATCTTCAACAGGAATACCCCACTCTTCGATCTCAAACTTCTTCTTCCCATTCTTAAAAGCAAATTCACTCTTCATTACCAACATCTGACCCCTCTCACTTAGATTTGGAACTTTATGGATATGCACCAGACCATGTTGAACCTTAGTAGGTTGATTACTATAGGCCTTCTCCAAAAATTTCAACATATCTTGGTTAAATGGTTCCAAATGGATCACTGTATCAAATAAGTACTCGAAATTCTTTACAAGTGAAGTCTCTCTTGGATACAAATCCAAAGATATCGTTGATGCAAGAACTAAGTTCTTATTCTTTCTCAATAAAGTTCTCAAAGTATGAATGAATTGTAAAATCTCTTGTGGTTTAGCAGCCTGTGGTGGGTACATAGATGGGTTTAATATTGAAGGAATGATTAGTCTAATAACCTTCTTATTATGTTGCTGAATAGTCGCTTCAATATGTTTAATGATCTGTTTGAATGGAATAGTTGTAGGTATGAATGTAATTTCATTATGAGCGGGACTTGGATTTAGACGACTTGTGATATCAAACTGATGATTGAAATCCTTGTAAACTTCATTGTCAACATTCACTGCATTTGACCTCCTATCATTGAGACCATATCTCCAAGCGATTCTCAAATCAGAATCTGTCTGTTTCTTTTCTTCAACTTTTGGTCTCTTTTGTTCACGCCCATCATTATTAATCAAATTCTGCACAGAAATCTTCTTCTCATTCTCTATCACTTTGTTCTTCTTCAAGTCTTTGCTGCTACCTTTGTAAACACCAGGAAGCTCTTTACCCCACTCATTGTTCAAACTCACCACAATTACATGGGTGTTCGAAACCTTCGGGTCCAATCTATTATGAACAATCCCTTGGCTTGCAAACACTTTCAGCAAAACACTAGCGAAATCGGTGGTTCCAGACTCCTCGATCATTATGGAATGACCCAATGGTAGACCTTGATGGCCTAGGATCTTGTCCAAGTCAGAAGAACCGGTGGACACAGTAGCTTGTGATGTCAAAGTGGATGGACGCACACCTGGATTCTTCAGCTCTTCCTCGTCCTCTTCAGAAAGTAGCTTACCAACACGTTCAGTGACTTCAGATATCGGGTCCCTCTTTGGGATAGATCTCGTTAGAACAGGACCCCCTCTTTGTGGGATTATTCCAGGTGTTCTCCCAGGAATAGCACTTCCAGTACTACCACCACTGCCACCGCCACTAACAGGGACTCTTCGAGGAACTGCAGGATCTCTTCCACCAATGACGATTCCTGTTCTTTTGAACGACATCCTGGATTAAACTCTTACTTTTATTGTTGGTAACGAATCTCAAGCGATGACTTGATGAGCTTCGTCTCCTAATCAGCAATTTTTTTAAGCTTCGGTGAAAGTCGTTATGGGACACAGCAATATACAGCACGAAGAATAAAAGAGACTACTACTGAGTAAAGAAATGAATATCATTTTGTATTCAACAAAGTAGTCATTATCATAATCATCACCATTTGCTCCCAACACTTAAAATATCGGTTGCTTTCTCAATTTGGTTGAACTTATAATGAAGCATTCTGTCCTCACTGATATTAAACAGAGCTCTGAACTCTTTGGTGAACTTCTTTACAGAATCTACCTTATCCAGAACATTCACTTTTTCAAACTCATTATATTTCTCTGTCATTTTAATGATCTGTTCCTTGTTCGTTAATTCCTGATCAATGTCTTTAATCACTGCGGTATCTTGGACTTGGGTCTTCGTGATTCCTCCACCGTTAATACAACCACCAGGACAAGCCATTACTTCAACAAAGTCGCACTGTGAAGGATCTGCAACTTCATTACCATCAGTTGCTTCCTTATTAATCATGCGAGCTTTACGACGAGCTTGTAACCCAGATCCAATCTTTACTTTTCCACTTGGCTTCAATTTCCTTACCAAATTTTGAATATTTCTAAACCCATTGATCACGGCTGAAGATCCAAGTTTGGTTTCTCTGTTCCACAGCTGATACTCATAAACATCGGAGTTTTTTCCAGTGATCTCTTTTATCTCACAATCTGGATACTCAACGGAATAGTATTGTTGCAAGAATAAAATGTAATTCAGAGCATATCCACCGCTAGCTGATCCCAAATTCGAACTCCAGCTCTCGATCGGATTAGGCCAACTATGCGGAGCGGCTCTTTGATATAGTTCTAGGGGAGCCCTATCATCTTTGGTTATGTAGTCCAAAATGTTCAACCCGGGAATTTCCTTCAATAGCTCCACAAATTCCCTTGGAGTCAATACACAGTCAACATCCATGTCATTAGAACCATTCCCATCAATCTCAGGTCTTGCGGCTTCCAATTTCTTATCAAAGCATGGCATGATCGATAAATGATAAACTTTTGACCTTTCCACGTTCATCTGTTTGGAAATAAGCGATTTCAATATTAGACCTGTGATTTGTTGTGGTGATTTGACATTTAATAAATGTGGAAGGATCTCTGGTTTAGTCTTCTCCACGTATAGCACAAACCCAGGGCAGATAGCTGATAAATATGGTTTATTCTCCTTAGTTTGCTTCAACATTAGAAGTTCCTCGTTCTGTTTCTGAATAGATATTAACCTACTTAATTCTGTACCGACTATGAATCTGAAGCCAAATTTCTCACTGAAAAAATTCATGAGAAATTGGTCAACTTTGTTGATACTTAGCTTCAAGAAATCACTTAATGAAATCCTTGTTTGATGTGATATACTAAGGCAAAAGATCTTATCCTCTCTATATTTCTCCAAGTCTTCTAGTAGCATCTTATGTGTTTGTTTAGCCAATAGAACCTCTTCAGCAGATGTGATACAGCCACTGCACGCCAGGCAGTCTTGTAATGATATAGATGCACTAGGAAGATTTGAGACAGTCCCATCATCGATGCTTACCTCCATTGCTTCACCATTAGGCGTTATTTGGATCTCCGTATGTTTTTGAGAGTCATTGGCTCGGACTTCACCAGCAGGTTTTATACAGGCAAGACCTGGAGTGATGAAGTCATTCAGGTCACTTTCTGACAACAACGCACTCATGAGTGTACTGTACTTGAATGTTTGCCTCCAGATTGGAACAATTACAGTTGAATGTGGTGAACACGAAGGGTAGTTTCGGTGATTACTAACTTTGCAGTTCTTATACATCCAAATTTTAATCATTAGAGATGACATCCGGACACCATATGATCGGTAAACAGAATCTGCGACCAAGTTCGATCCACAGCGATAGCAAAGAAATCTCAAATTTTTTCTCTCACAAAGTTTCCAGCCCAACAAAATAAGACTAGACCAAAGATATCTTTATCCAACAAAAACGATAATTTAGTCTAGGGAGTATATATTAGAAACGTAGAAGTATTTTACATTTTATCTTTGCCTTAATACATGTATTTTTACTGCTGTATTCAATTCCCTATCATCACAGAATCGAGGAGTCCGGTTCTGTTATCTTTTATAAGGTCTTAGTCTCTTTCTTCCATGAAAATACCGGTTAGTCTTCAGTCTCCTTCAGTCCATCGTTTAAGAGATCCATTTAAACGAAAAAAACCAGTCTAACCTTAGTCCCGAATTTTAGCTTTTGGTCAGAATCGCAGATGTGTGGAACAACGGAATTGAAACAATGACCAATTGATAAAATTAAAGCACAAATCTCAAAATCCAGGAGACCTATTGCTTTAATGTTTAATCTTGCGTCATTTTAGAGACTGAACCACTCCTTTTCTTAAGTATGTAGTCTCTTATATATCCATTAATCTGAGTCTTTCCATGGATCTGACCTAGTCTCCAGCTCGGCCAAATTCGAAAATCTCGAGTGGGAATAAAACCATCAACATTTCCACTAAAACCAACTTGATAGTGAACATTGAAGAACTCCAACAGTAACAATCTCAAAAATGACTATTGCTGGTGCTCACAAAGTGGTCCATGAGGCCAATCACGCAACAACTCACGCTGCTCCAAAGGAATTCTTCGAGAAACAAGCCCCAAAGAAATCCTACTTCAAAGATCTTGATGAATTCAAAAAACTCCACAAACAATCAATTGAGGACCCAGAGGCATTCTTTGGTCCTTTAGCTCAAGAGACTTTGGACTGGAGTAAACCTTTTGATAAGGTCAAGACTGGTTCTTTAAACAGCGGTGACATTGCTTGGTTCTTGAATGGTGAATTGAACGCTTCCTATAACTGTGTTGATCGTCACGCTTTTGCTAATCCTGCTAAACCTGCTTTAATTTATGAAGCTGATGATGAGAAAGATAACAGAATCATCACTTTTGGTGAGTTGTTGAGACAGGTCTCAGAAGTTGCTGGTGTCTTAAAATCTTGGGGTGTCAAGAAAGGTGATACCGTGGCTGTCTATTTACCAATGATTCCAGAGGCTGTTATCGCTATGTTGGCTGTCGCCAGACTTGGTGCTATCCATTCTGTTATCTTTGCCGGGTTTTCATCTGGTTCTTTAAAAGATCGTGTCACTGATGCCAATTCAAGATTCATCATCACTTGTGATGAAGGTAAAAGAGGTGGTAAATTCGTTAACACTAAAAGAATCGTTGACGAAGCTTTAAAAGAAACTGATATTGTGGAAAAAGTGCTTGTATTCCAAAGAACCGGTACAGAAGGAATTCCAATGACCGAAGGTCGTGATTTCTGGTGGCACGAGGAAACCTCTAAAGCTAGGGGTTACTTACCACCAACCCCAGTCAACTCTGAAGATCCATTGTTCTTATTATACACATCTGGTTCTACTGGTTCACCAAAGGGTGTTGTCCACTCTACTGCTGGTTATTTATTAGGTGCTGCTTTAACCACCAAATACGTTTTTGATATTCACCCAGATGACGTTTTATTCACTGCTGGTGACGTTGGTTGGATCACTGGTCATACTTATGCTTTGTATGGTCCATTAGCTTTAGGTACTGCTTCAATTATCTTTGAATCTACCCCAGCATACCCAGATTATGGTCGTTATTGGAGGATTGTCGAGCGTCACAGAGCTACTCATTTCTACGTTGCTCCAACTGCTCTAAGATTAATTAAAAGAGTTGGTGAAGACTTCATCGATAAATATGATATTTCATCTTTAAGAACTTTAGGTTCTGTTGGTGAGCCAATTGCTCCAGATTTATGGGAATGGTACCACGAAAAGATTGGTCACAAAACGGCTGTTATTTGTGATACTTTCTGGCAAACGGAATCAGGTTCCCATTTAATTGCTCCATTGGCAGGTGTGACTCCAACTAAGCCAGGTTCAGCTACTTTACCATTCTTTGGTATTGATGCCGCCATTATTGATCCAGTCTCTGGTGAGGAATTGAAAGGCAATGACGTTGAAGGTGTCTTGGCCATCAAATCATCATGGCCATCAATGGCAAGATCCGTCTGGAATAACCATGGTCGTTATCAAGAAACTTACTTAAAGCCATATCCTGGTTATTACTTCACTGGCGATGGTGCAGGTAGAGATAATGATGGGTACTACTGGATCCGTGGTAGAGTTGACGATGTTGTTAATGTTTCAGGTCATAGATTATCCACTTCTGAAATCGAAGCCGCTTTAGTTGAACATGTCGGGGTCTCAGAAGCTGCTGTCGTTGGTATTGCTGACGAATTAACAGGTCAAGCTGTGATTGCCTTTGTTTCATTGAAAGAGGGTTATTTGGTTCAAGCCAATGCCGAAATCAAAGATAAAAAAGATCACATCACTCCAGATAAATTAAGAAGAGAATTAATTTTACAAGTCCGTGGTGAAATCGGTCCATTCGCTGGTCCAAAGACCGTCATTATCGTGGATGATTTACCAAAGACTAGATCTGGTAAGATTATGAGAAGAGTTTTAAGAAAGATCACAAGCAAAGAAGCTGATCAATTAGGTGACTTATCCACTTTGGCTAATGCTGAAAGCGTCCAGGGGATCATTTCTGCCGTTGATGAACAGTTTTTTAACAAATAGATACAGACGATGTTTGCTAGATTATAGAAAAATAAATTCGTTGTTCTGATCCTTTACCTCCTCCTCATCACCGTCACTCTTCAGCTATCCAACTCATATCCTACAGAAGCATAATAAAAGAGATATTCAAGATAGGAAAGGTGTAGATTGTTTGCATATTGCATCTTCTGTCTATTGTATTAATTGGTTCTGTAGATTTTCAGTCGTCAATAAAAAACAGTATAATAGCACAAAGGCAAAAGTTATAGCACAAACAAAGATTCCAACGATTCTAAATAAACGAGTAGCTGTTAAGCAGGAAAACACAAAGAAACATAGCATGGTTAGACTTATGAAGAGTAATAACACAGCCCAATCGATGTTAGTGAAAGCATATAGCACGATTCGAGCTAATATATTTCTTTGGAGGTAATACGATACTGCTCCAATTGATGACTTAATCTCAATCATATCAGTGAGTATGTCATTTGTGGTGGAGTTCATTGCGTTAATGGTTGCATTGAGTTGTAGTGAACTTTTAACACTGAGTTGAAGATGTCTTTGTAAAGTCTTAGCTTGAGCTTCGTTTTCAGTTGATAATGAATATAACGATTCCAAGTATCCGTGAGTCCTTTCTATTGACTCTAAAACCTTTTCATCTCTTGCTTCTAGTTCATTCATAAATTTAAACTTCATCAGCTTTAAAGATTCATCAAATTCAGTGCTCAATGTGTCAAAGAACCTCAGCATTGTTCGTGAAATCACGCCGTTTTGTTCCATGATAACATCTGTTATATTCATCGACATATCTGACATCTCGTACAGATTTGCCATGATAATATCCCATAACTTCTTTATATCTTCTTGTCCCTGTTGAGTCCTGATGTCCAATATATCCATGAATTGCATCATCCTGGTAAAGGTACTGTCAGCATCTTGTTTAAATGATTCTGTTCTATTGATGTAATCTTTCAAGAACTGTAATACTTGGTCATAATGTTCAGTAACACCCAAAAACATATTCAACACTTGGTCCTTCTCATATGGCAGTTGTTCCTGGTGACAAATTTCACCAATAGTTCTATAATAGCCACTATAACTTGTCCACCATTGAGATTTTTGTTCCATTGCTTTGACACATGCAGAAAGATCTCTAAACTGACATTCGATAGGATATGATAGTTGAGCAACTTCAAATTCACATATTGATAACTTCACAGCTGCAAATGATCTTTCCTTTGGATCAATTTCACTTGGTGAACTATGTAGACATTGGTCCATTATAGCGCTGAGAGCATTCCTAACACAATTTGTATCGAATTCCGGAGTTGTTTGGAATAGCTGAATTTCTTGTCTGATTATAGGGACATCCGTGAGGTTCCTGAATCGGTGAAGGAAGTCTTGTAGTTGGAAATGAACATGTTCTTGTTGATGTTTGGCGGTAATGAGTAGTGGGAATGTGAATAGCAGTGGATTCATTGTAATATATTGGTGATTATAGTGATAACATAGTAGAAATTAGTGGGCATTTCTTCATCAGCCCTGTGTAAGCTCTTATAAGTTGATGTATCATATTTGTATCAGAAGTGCTCCAGCTGAAACCGACGTTTAAGAGTTAAGAGTGGAACTATTCTATGATTTGACGATAAGCAGCAAATAATCAACGATAAACAACTGCGTTCATCTTGTAGTAAAACCTCTTTCTTCTCTCTTTGTCTCGAGCTTCCAGTTGAGGTTTTCGGTTAAACTGATTACAATAAAAATTACCATGAGCATAAATTAAAGACCGGAGCTACCGTACAAATCACAAGTAAACAGATGTGTCAAATGTCGCAAAAAAGAACCATTTCGCTGTTGTTAATAGCAGCAGTCACTTTTAATGTGGCTGCTGCCATGGAAATGGACTCTGATGAGGAGTACACAAGACCAAACATCACCAACGCGGGTTCAAAGACCTTTCATTGGCTGTTAACGTTGTTTCTCCAATTGATTATACCTTCAATCTCAACTGTATTCGTCCTTTCAAAAAGACTTCATTCTGCCATTCTCCTTCAGTTGATATCATTGGGTTATACAGTCTTTGATACTTTTCTTCTTAACTTCCCTGATGGAGATGGAATCGAAAATAGAACAAGTTCGGGTACAGGTTGGTTCTTGATGTTATTGAGTATCGGTACTGTATTCCTTGGATCTTTGAACTCTGGTACAAATATTATCATTAGTGAGAAGAAATTGAAAAACTGGCATTGGATTGCTAAACTAAGTGAAACTTCTGTGGGCAGAATCCATTCAACTCTATCTGTTCTTTGCGTTTTAACAGGTTGGGTCAAAACTTGTTTGGCTCCTGTTGCATTGTTTGGGTTTTGCAGGGATTCTCATACCGGTCAATGTATTGCACACGGGATCATGGGTTCTGCGTTCATTTGGTATGGATTTGTTTATGCTATGATCCTGGTACTACCTTATTTCAGAAACAATCAGATTAAACAATCTCAGGAGTTTTATGACAGTTGTCTAATGATGGCTTGGGGTATTGTTAATACTTTCACTGAACATCGCTGGGGAAGGGAAGGCTGGTCTCATAGTGATTATCAACATACCGTTGCAGGAATTTTATGGTGGACTGGTGGTTTGTTAGGAATTTTTCTATCCAGAGGGGGAAGAAGAAGTTTTGTGCCATCATTGATGTTAATTTGGACAGGTTGGGCTATGTCTGAACATAGTCAAAAATTAGTCATTAGTACTAAAGTTCACTATATGTTTGGTTTGGTCCTGATAGTAGGTGGTGTTTCTAGAATAATAGAAATTGCATTCCTTGTGAAAGATCAGAGGTCATTACCCAATAATATCATCAATTCTTTCCAATATTTACCTTCCTTTTGCTTAATCGAAGCTGGAACTTTATTTATGAGTGCTAATGAGGAACAACTGGTATTGGTATTAAGATTGGGCTCAGATCATAGTGCTTATGTCCTGTTAATAACTTCAGCTGCTTTTATGACTTACCTTTGGTTCCTACTATTGTTGGAATTGTACCTCAAATTGAATGGTGGAGTTCATAATTTAAGTGATTATACTTCAGTGGAGACCAATGGAAGAGATTCTTTGGAATTTGAATTGGATAACATGGAAACTCAGGCATAAGATGTATATTTAAGATGAGAAAAAAAGACACATATTTATAAATATATACGTATTCATGAAAAGAAAACTGTCCATTAATGTAAATGACCTATATACAATGCTAGTTTCTTCTTTTGTTTTTCTTGCCAACAACTTGGAAATCCCAGCCCTCATCATCATCAGTTGCAGTGATATGTAAGGCGTCGTTCCAGCTCAAGCCATCATTGACTTGGGACTCAACTTTAGCACGACGCTTCATGAATTCTTGAGCGAATCTTCTTCCATCCATTGTAGATGAATTTGAATAGATAGTATCAGCAATGATCTCGGAGGATTCTTGACCAATAGGTAACATCAACATAATTTGAAGCACGTCATTAATGTTGACACCTTTGTTTAATTTCATGGAGCTACGACACCACGTTAAAAATTCTTGGCGTGGTGATGCTGATTTACCATTAGACACTGTGTTTACTGGAATTGCAGATGCTGACACTGTACGTAATTGATCTGGATTCAATCTATTAGAGGTTGAAGTGACTTTTGGTGTCGATTGCTTAACGACAGGTTTCTTGGATGATACAACGGTGGTCCATGGATTGTTGTTGCTGGCAGAGTTTACAATGGATGCAAATGAGTTCTTGGATGGTAATGCAGGGTTGACAATAGATGATGAAATGTTATTGTTGCTATTGGCGGCAACGGCAGCAGCAGCAGCGGCCGTGGCGACTTTTCTTGCCTTCTCAGCTTCTTCAGCTTCTTCCCTTTGGATATCCAATAATGTCTTTGTTGGGGGCTTTGGAGCTGGACTTTCGCCCCAGCTTGAACTCAAAGGTAAAGCTAGAACTTTTGCTTCTTCTTTCAACTTGTTAACTTCAGAGGCCAATAATTGTGATGCTAATAGTTTTTCTTTTTCAGCCTTCAACTTCAGTTGTTTCTTGTTTTCTTCAGCTTCTAATTTTTGAATTTGATCTAATGTCAACTTTGGAGTCTCTGGAGCTGAAGTCTTACTTGCCCATGGAGCGAGAGCAGGCTTTGTGAATCCTTTCGTTTCCCTAGCATTCTCTTCTTGGTTTTCTTGCTTTTGCTCTTTCTCTAGTTCAGAAGGTTTAATCTTTGTATCTTTGGTCTTCTTCAGGATCTCCTTCTTCTTCTCCTTAAGCTTCTTCTCTTCCTTGCGGTCTTCCTTAATCTCTTCCTTGACTTCATTCACTGGCTCTTCGATGTTATTCTCAATGTTATCGGCACCGGTAATAGCACTCTCTTGAGCTTCTCGAACTGGTTCACTGAGGACTTGGCTAACTTGTGATTGAATGTTACTGAACAAATCATCTTGTGGAACATATAAGTTTTGGCTAAAGTTTTGGTTCAACAAAGAATTGCTTAAGAATGGACTCTGGGTACTCAATCCAAAATCTTGAGACAATTGAGGTTGTTGAACCCATGGAGATGAACGTCCTGAATTTGGAGCAAGTGAATTCCAGGTCTGTTGTGGTTGCGGTTGTTGAACCTGCACTGGAACTTGTGGCACAGGCTGTGTTTGCGGTTGAATAAATGTAGAAGAGCTCCAACTGTTAAACTGGAAGTCGGAAGCAGATGCTGTGTGTTGTAATGGTGGAGTGCCGAACTGAGATATATGCTGTGATGATGGTTGTGCAGCATCCAAAGCTGTAGCTGATAGTGGTGGTACTGTTACAGGTTGAAGTGGGACTGCAAATGGAGTTGGAGAGCCTAAGCTAGCCTTCAGCTCTTTTAAAGTATAGAAAGTAAACTCTTCTTCTCTTTTCAACTGCAGATCATCGTTCAAATAACCAGACTGATGCCAGCTGTCCATCATGGCACCATCAAAAGGACCCTGTTGAATGCCCTGTGGGTCCAGATAATTCCATTTCACTTGCTGTGGTTGTAAAAGATACGGTTGGGGTTCGCTATTGAATAAAGGAGCATGACCAGTGGTAAACGCTCTATCCATGTTAGAGGAGGACAATAATGAGGTATTTGAATTTAACGGGCTTTGTGATTGCTGTGCATTCTTGATAATAGAAGTGATATCCAATGCTTGCTGTTCCTCAACTGACCAATTGTCAATGTTGTTCAATTGTTCAGTGAGTTCCTTCAAAACATCAGGGTTATCTCTCTTTTTTACACGATTCTGCTGCGATTGTATTGAGCGATCGATTCTAACCTGTTGCACCAGTTGTCTGATTGGATCCAAAGATGTGTATCTGGACTCTAGACCTTTCTTTTCGATAGTCTCTTGAATCTTTTGCCAGATTCTTAATAGCTCGTCAATAGAATACACTTTGTTTATTCTATTGCTCAACAATGACCCATCTTTAGACGGCAAGGCTGTGGCTTTATCGCTGTTTGATTCTGGAATATTGAAACTGTCATTAGATGCGCTTTTAGAAGGTTTTGGACGCATCCTTTCATGGACTGTTAGTAACTCATCGCATTATATAATCATAGTTGAATACTCACCATGTTGGACCAAAAGATAATGAAGAAGAAGACATATTTGACAAAGAGGTGAATTAAATGTGAGACTGTTCCTATTTATGAATTGTTGAGAAATCCAAGTAATAGACTGAAAATTTAAATGGATATCGAAGATTGGTTTCGATTTGGTCCAAACGTTTGTCTTCCTTTTGTGAAAAATTTTTCTATGAACAAAAAAAACTATTTCGCGAAGAAATCGGGACTGAGGCTCATAACCAAAGAAGTATGTAAAGGGTAAAAGAATTGTTTAAATAAAAGGTAAAACCATAAGTAGAGAGTGATGATTCGTTTGAATTTATTGAATATTTAAATTTCTTGTCTCTTAGCTCTTAGATCTCTTCTTTTCTATTTCAAATGAACAAAAACTCGGCGATTCTCACCACTTTGAACTAATAAGAGGACATCCAATCTCGAACAATCTCAGTTACTGATACAATCCCAAGTCAAATGTTAAGGTCAATGTTTTTGGGATTTTGTATTCAGATAAAGTTCTACCATCCCAATCAAAATTTAAAAAAACCAAAAATCAAACATCATTCAATGCAACACACACAGCACCCTTATGATGTCCGTTATATTGCCTCACAGTTTCACTTGTACTCAAGTCCCATAATCTAACATAATGATCGGAACAAGCAGTTACCAAATAAGCAGAATCAGCACTAAATGCGCAATCCCATACCCATCTCTGATGTCCTTGAAGAGTTGTTTCCAATGAAAAAGAATCTTCGACGTTCCATATTCTTGCGGTATGGTCAGCAGAACAGGTTGATAAATGTTTGCAGTCAGAACTTAGTAAAACTTTTGTGATATATTTAGAATGAGATCTGAATTTCGTTACTGGTTGCAGTGAAGTTGAATCCTTTTGATTGTTCATTTGCCAAACATAACAGTTCCCTTTATTATTACCAGCAACAAGCATTGATCCATCACTAGCCACACTTACCGATTGTACTGGAGTATCATCTTCCGGGATTAATTGATGTGTGCATTGATTCTCGCCTAGATCCCATATTCTAACATTACCATCTTGGTCACAAGATATAACTTCACCTTGATTTGGGTGAATTACCACTTCATTAACTGGGCAATTATGTTTATAATTTCTTTGAACGGAAGGAGCTCGAACATCCCAAACCTTCACTGTACCATCTTCAGATGACGATACCATCCATTTATTATCAGATTGAAATGCTATTGAAGTTACATTGTTTGTATGACCTTCAAAAGATGTGATTGGATTTGGATTTGTAGTTCTGATATCGTATAATCTAACATGTAAATGACCAGCAGCTGCTAAGAATCTCTTATCAGAGGTGATTTCAAGTCTATTTACTTGAGAATCAGCATGTTGAATTGTACGCGAGCAAACACCTGTCAAAGCTTCCCAGAATCTGATTGTATGATCATATCCTGCTGATGCGAGCAATACAGACATTGGTTATAGATGGTTGGGCGATATTCTTATGATAATTCAACAACTAAAAATGATGGGAAAAAGGGCTAAAAATACGAAATTGATCAAACCTGACGAATTGAAATGGATTTTTTGTGTCAAAAGTTGTGAATTCTGGCTATTAGTTGATTTTTTTCACTGTGTTTACGTCTAACATAACCAACCCTTCTTGAACTAGAACTTTCTAGAAAAAATGGAAGAATTCGCGGTTGTTTGTCGATGATTTCGTATATAAAAAAAGGGAAAGTCCCGGAGAAGTTCACTCACACCATTAATACCGGTATAAAACGCTGTTCTTGCTACTGTTATTGCCGTAATTCAACACAATGGTCAGAGACACAACTTTATACAACAGACTAGGTGTTCAACCAAACGCTACAGACAATGAAATCAAAAAAGCCTACCGAAAAATGGCTCTAAAGTACCATCCTGATAAACCAGGTGGTGATGCTGAAAAATTTAAAGAAATCTCTGAAGCTTTTGATATTTTAAGTGATGAAGGTAAAAGAGATACTTATGATCAATTTGGTCTTGATGCTGCTCGTCATGGAGGTCCTCAACCTGGTGCTGGTGGAAATCCTTTCGCTGGTGCTGGTGGTGCCGGTGCTGGTGCACATCCTTTCCATGGTTTCAGTTCAGCTGATGCTTCTAATATCTTTGAACAATTCACTAGAGCTGGTGGAATGGGTGATGATGGATTTAGCTTCAATTTTGGTGGTGGTAGTCCCTTTGGTGCTCAATTTGGTGGGAATTCATTCGGTTCTGGAATGCCTGGCGGTTTTGGTGGCTCTCATTCGAGAGAACCTGAACCTGAAGTCAAGCAAATCAATTTACCGGTATCTTTGGAAGATTTAGCTAAAGGTGCTAAAAAGAAAATGAAATTAAGCAGAAAAGGTCCTTCTGGCGCTCGTGAGGAAAAAATATTAGAGATTGGTATCAATCCAGGTTGGAAAGAAGGCACTAAAATTACTTTTAAAAATGAAGGTGATTATACTCCGAGTGGTCTTCGTCAAACAATTCAATTCGTCCTACAGGAAAAACCTCATCCGTTCTTTAAGAGAGATGGAAACGATTTAATCTATACATTACCATTAACATTCAAAGAATCATTATTAGGTTTTGATAAAACTATTGAAAGTGTCGATGGTAGAAGAATCCCATTTTCAAGATCATCACCCGTACAACCAACTTCTGAAAATACTTATCCAGGTTTAGGTATGCCAATTTCAAAATCCCCTGGTCAAAGAGGCGATTTGAAGATCAGATATAAGATAGACTATCCAATTTCACTGACACCCGAACAAAAACAAATTATCAGCCAATATTTCTAATCTTCTTCTTTCCTTTTTTTCATTATTGCTCTAAGTTATAACTATCCTGCTCATCTGCCCCTCGCCTCCTCACTTTTCAAGTCAAGTCAAGTCAAGTTCATTTTATGATGTTTTGTGATGATTATTTTGTTTTTAATTAAGGGAGAAATTCAAGCCATTAATGATTAAAATATGGTTATGATTCGTTTTTCCTTTTGTATATTTTTTAATAAATTGCATTAATTATAGAGAATGAATCGGTGTAGGTAACAACCATAGGATAACCTAATATAGTACTCTTTTGAACTTTATGATGATATTAAAAACTAAAAATACAGGTATATAATGACATTGAATAGATCTATTTCTTCTTCTTTTTCTTCTTTTCACCTTCTTCGTCATCGTCATCAGCTTTTCTCTTCTTTTCTTTCTTCTCCTTCTTTTCCTTTTTGTCTTTCTTTTCCTTTTTATCCTTCTTTTCTTTCTTTTCTTTCTTTGGAGTGGTCTCAGATATGGTGGTTTCAGCTTCAACAACTGAGACATCAGCAACTGAAACATCAGCAGATTCAACTTCCTTGATTAATGGCTTGGATTCAGCAGCAGGAGAGGCAACTGGAGCTGCTTCATCCTCATGACTAACATAAGATTTCTTCCAGTCAGATGGGGTATTTTCATTGACTCTACCAAATTTATCTAATTTACCATCAGCTTTTAATTGTTTCTTCTTTTGGGCAACTGGACCAAGACCCCATCTTCTTGGATATTGATCTCTTTCCATAATACATCTCTTAACTTTAGCAACAACACCATGATCACATGAGGCTAAATCAACAGTTGACATTTGAGCAATGGCTATGGCAATGGCTTCACCCTTGGTAGTAATTAAAACAACTTCATCGTACAGTTCAATTCCTTCTTCATATCTTAACAAACCTGGAATCATCAGTTTGGCACCATAACAAACAGCATTGACCGCAGAATCTTTGACAACAATTCTCTTGTAACCCAACAACAATGTTTCTAATGGTTGAATGATTCTTCTTAGATATGATTCATCTCTAGTGTTATCATAACTCCATTGAGCATCTAAGACATCGTGTAGAGTAACCAAGTTATCATTTTCAGCAAGTGCACCTGATCTAACACGACGTAACTCTTGCATATGACCACCAACACCTAATAGCATACCTAAATGAACACACAACGTTCTCATATATGTACCAGCTTCACAAGAAGCCCAGAAAACACCAAGGCCTCTCTTATTATCAAATTCAATCAATTTTGAATCATAAATGGTTCTAACTCTTAATTGACGTTTAACAGCAGAAATTAAAGGTGGTCTTTGGAAAAGAGCACCGGTTAAGTTCTCTAAACCTCTAGCTAGTTCTTTTTCATCTTTCAATTCATCATGTAATCTCACAATACAGACATATTCTTTACCAGCACCTTGTTGAGATTTGACTAATCTTGTAGCTCTATCAATACAAACAATCAAACAACCGGTAACTTTAGGATCCAAAGTACCTGAATGACCAGTCTTTTCACAACGTAAGATTCTCTTAATCCAGGCAACAACCTCATGAGAAGATGGATTAGAAGGTTTATCTAAGTTAATAACACCTGAAGAAATGTAAGATTTTAAATCTCTTTTCAATGGAGAAGCACCAGCTGGGATTGGTGTATAATGTCCACTTCTAACCAATAATTTGTCGAAATTCTTCAACAATAAAGGCCATTCAGAGGCATCAGACGATGGACTGATGTTTTCTGGCTTAATAAACTGTTCAGACATGATAAGATAACTAATAGATAAGCTATTTAGCTGGTACTCATTACCACGTTAAGCTTGAAAATTTTTCAGTGCACTATCGTAATTTTTTTCTTCCCACCAGCTGAAAAGGGTTACCCGCAGCGATGAGCTGAGTTTCGCGATTATTTCCTCTTTTATAATTTCTTGTATTTTTTGTTTTCCATTTAGCAGCTTTCCACAGTTTCATTTAACCGAAAGTGTGTATGCTTTGGTCGCATAATTGGTAAAATTCAACAAAGAGCTGACATCTTACTCCGGAAAAGGTATAAAAGATGTGGCAATTTCCTCCTTGTTGTTGTTCTCCTAATTTTTTATGATTATTCCAGGTTCTGCTCCCTTTGTTGACGTCTCAATTCATTAAATACTATGAAGCTCTCACTATTGTCCACATTTGTATCTGGTGCTTTAGCTACACCTTTCTTACAAAGTTTCTTAGCTACCACTAGTTTGACAGATAATCAATTCAATTATCAAGACTATCAATACTCTGATAACTATGGTCTTTCCAATTCCACAATATCTGAACTGTTCAAGTTACACAAGTTGTTGGTCTCTACTCCTTCAGTCAGTTACAATGAAGGTGAAATAGGGATTAAGCTCTATCATTATTTGAAATCTAAGGGGTTGACAGTTGAGCTTCACACTGTTCAAAAAGATCGTTATAACATTGTTGCCTATAAAGGTTCCAAAAATGATACTCGTGTCGCTGTTACTTCTCACATCGATACAGTTCCACCGTTCTTCCCTTATTCTATCCAAGAAAATGGTACCAAGATCTTTGGTCGTGGTTCCACTGATGCCAAAGCATCCGTTTCCGCTCAGATCATTGCATTTTTGGAATTAATTGATGATTTAAAGGAAGGTGATGTGTCTTTGTTATTCGATGTTGGCGAAGAGAATGGCGGTCATGGCTTTCAATTTATTGATGAGAATTTGGATTACCATTGGGAGAGTGTCATCTTTGGGGAACCAACAGAGAACAAACTCGGTGTCGGCCATAAAGGTGTCTTCCATTCCTTGGTAGAAGTGGAAGGAAAGGCATCACATTCAGGATATCCTGAGCTAGGTATTGACGCTAACGGCATCTTGATTGAATTCCTACACAACTTGAAGAAGAAAGAATTACCATACAATGAACTACTAGGTAACTCTTCGCTAAACATTGGTTTAATCAATGGTGGTATTGCTAGTAATATTGTTAGTCCACATAGTTCTGCTTCGTTGGGGTTCAGAGTATCAGCTGATGTTGATAAGTTTCCAGAGATTATCAATGACGCGATCAACGAAACAAAAGGTGGTGAACATATCTCTGCTAACACTACTTTTTTGGGTAAATCGCCAATCTTCTTTGATTATGACGTCCCGGGGTTTGACAGCATTGTTCTTGGCTACGGCACAGATGCATTCAGTCTAAGAAAGAGACATGTTGAGCACAAATATTTATACGGTCCTGGCTCTATTCATGTTGCCCATAGTGCAACCGAGTTTGTCACTACTGATGAACTCATTGAGGCTGTTGATGGTTACAAAAGATTGTTGAAACATGCGTTATTATAATGGAATAAAGGTGACTAGCTTTTAGATTGATCATAGCTCTCAGTATATATAAACGCATACATTTTAACGACAGGCTTGTAGTCTTCGAGGTGAGCGCAATTAGGCTATGAATCGTGAATAGTTTATAATGGTGGATCAAAAGCCGTACCAATCATTATCGTCCGATAACGACTCCATACCCAAGTTCGGGCGCTGCCACACTAATCTGCGATCACCATTTTAACATGAAAGATCTTGTCGAAAGCAAATGCTATACTCAACTCATGAGCCACAAGGCAGCCATATTTTGAAAGTTGGAAAAGTATGAAGGCTGCTTGCTTTGTTTCACAATCGCACACGTCCGATAGAGCGATTGTGACGTGCCAAGCCACAACAGTACATGACACTATGTGTTATCGATGTTGCACTATAATTTGTGGGTCCGATTATAAATCGGTACCTGATCTATTAAGTATGGCTTCTGTGATGTTGATCGTTCTCGAGCCTCGAACCTTTAATTATATAAAAGAACAATATTAATGTCTGAGATCAAAGAGTCCTGGGATGGGTCTCGATTATACAACAAGGATGTCTGACGAGCGTGCTGAAAAACCGTTGGTTGACCAGGATGTTCATAGTGCTGACGTGAACTCCGTCACAGTTGAACATCTGAAAGAACCAGAGGCAGAAGCTGTCACTTCGATTCCTTTTAAGAAATCATTGGAATTGTTCTTTACCACAAAGGCTCCACCAAAGAGACAAAAGCAAAAATTTTTCTTCTGGAATCCTCCTGGTCAATCCAAGTTTGAAAGATGGCTTGTATTCAAATTAGACTTGGCTATCTTACCTTATATCTGTCTTTCATACTTCATCAGATACTTAGATGCTACAAATGTTAGTTCTGCTTATATCACTGGTATGAAGGAAGATTTAAAGATTTCAGGTAAACAGTACGTTTGGCTTCAACAATTATTCAGTGCCGCTTATTGTTTCTCCGGGTTTTTCTTTACTGTGTTGTTAACGAGGTTTAGATTCTCTAGATTGATCCCACTCATTGAGATTGGTTGGGGATTATTGACATTGTTTGTGTACAAGGCACAATCTTGGAAAACTGTTGCTATCTTGAGATTCTTCCTTGGTTTATTGGAAGGTGCAGTTTGGCCCTCTGTGCATTATTTATTAGGAAGTTGGTACACTAAACAGGAGTTGGGTAAAAGAACTTCAATATGGACAGGTTGTGGTATTGCTGGTGTCTTATTATCTGGTTTGATTCAATCAGGGTTGCAAAAATCAATGGATGGAAGACATGGTCTTGCTGGTTGGAGATGGTTGTTCATTATTGATGCTATCTTAACCTTTCCCGTGGCCTTTTTAGGTTGGTTAGTGGCTCCAGACTCACCAGATAATACGGTTAGCAGATTCTACTTGACACAAGAAGAATTAGAATTTGCAAGAGAAAGAGTTAAAGTCAATGGTAGAAAAAGTGTTAACAGACTAGATCTAACTTCTTTTAAAAGAGTCTTCAGCAGCTATCAATGGTACCTTTTTGTCATTGCATGGATCTTATGGGGGTTTGGTGGGACTCTACAAGGTTACTTCGGTGTGGTTCTTAAAGCATTGCATTACAACGTCTATGACAGAAACAACATCCCTTCTGCTACTTCTGGGATTGGGATCTTTGCATGTTTTGTCACTGGTTTCTTTGTTGATATCCTTGGAAGAAGAATTGAAACTGCATTGTTGTTACAAGCGCTATGGATATCTGGTGCCGCTATCGTTAAACGGTATGATGTCACAAGAGGTGCCCTAATTTACGGATATTCGATTCTTGGTGTCTATTACGCTACTTCGCCAATCATCGTTGGTTGGTGTAACGAACTGACAAAAGAAGATTCTCAATTAAGAGCGGCAACGCTTGGAAGTTTGAACTTATTCAGTGGGCTTTTAGGTATCCCTTACTCCATTGAACTCTTTGATACAGATTACGCTCCAAGGTACGAAAAGGCTACCACTGCTACCCTTGTTTTGACTGTACTTTTGTTCTTTTACTTCTTTGTCATAGTCGCCTTTGACAGGTATCAGGAACGTAAGAGAGATTATATCAAGAATAATATCTATGAGAAAAAATCTGAAGTTGAAGTGATTTCTATTTGATAAATCCTTCATGATATCTGATAATCTTGAAGTGAGTACATCTCTGGGATCTTAGTTACTTATCTACATCTTGTTTCTTTATAGAGTGCAAAAAAATAAAAGTTATTATCGTTATAACTGCCGTAGCTGCTTAGCCATGTGTTATCATGGATCTCTCACAGCCAAAGTTTGGTGGCGGCTGAACTGTGATTCTGTGGTGTATCGAATTCTTCTTTGTGTTTCTTTCAATTAAATTTTCTGGAATCACTTCACAAATCTCAGGTCTCTTAATGAGCGCTGGCGTTTCCCCTTCGACGTCTAACGCCATCACGGCTCTCACCACCACACGATTTTTTTGCAGTTTAGTTGGATGATTTTTGACAAGCAACTTCAAGACATACCTCAACCTCGGAAGAAATTTTCATGATGATAACTACCTGATTCATAACGAATATTTGAAAGCGTTCACTTCTAGTAGATAGAGAACTACCAGCGAAAGAAGAAAAAAGACAAGTGATTATTTCAGCCGCTTTGCTTCCAAGAATGATTGGATGAGACTGCAGAGGGCAATGAGGTGTAAGGAAGAAGATCATGTGGGAAAAAAAACTACGTATATACATGATATTATTGCACCATGCTCTAATTGATGTGTTTCATAGCCATTAATTATGCATGTGTATATTTTTATGACATGTTGGTTGGAATTAATATTTGAGGCCTGGAAAAGTCCCGCGGATTGTACGTTGTTACCACGGCACCTCCAAAAATACAGGAAGGTTTTGAGTGTACAATCATTGTCATCTTTAAATTTGCTGCAAAAGCTTTGGCTATTCTCCTGATTTGTAGTCATCCAAATTTCACTCCACGGTTCGTCTTTTATATTAACGACGTCTTAACAGGTCTTCATAGGAAAGCCTTTCTCTGCTCTGAGGTAGAATTTTTTTAAAAAAATTGAACTCCGCGACGGGGAATTGAACCCCGGTCTACCATGTTCTGTCAGTTTACAACGACAAACGGTGATTCTAGCCACTAAACTATCACGGACAAAGCTTGAATTTGATATTCAAGCAGAGAACCTTATTTCTGATTGCTGTTTTTAGCATAGTGATATTTTCGTCAACTTGAACGAGACCTTATACTACGGAATCACTATAGATTGGTAGTAATTAGAAGCGAGTAACCGGCTGAAGCCCAATAGGTGGCAACTAGTATATTAGCACAGCCATATTGACTAGAGTAGCAAAGGATGATAGAGAAAGCACAAAATTAAGTCTGTTATATGTCTGTTATATGTTTAATAGAGTGAATGGAATGTCAAAAATAATAATAGTTGATGGATTAATGGAATTAAGACTGAATTAAAAGTTTAAGTTGAAGAATAAATGAATAAGTAACGCAACCAACATCAGGTTATGATATGTTCTCTTTTAAATCAATTAAGCAAATTTGAAACGAATTAATGATGACATTGAGAAAAATGATAATGGTAGTAACAAAGTGTCATATTGAAATTTGAGCTAATGATTCAGTATTGATATCGACTGTCAGTTCGAGAACTGAAAGTTCGTCTTTAGCTCCCAACCCCCATTTTGGCTTCGAAACAGACTCCGATCCTTTTAGAGATAAGTCTCCGAAGAATTTATTAAATTGTATTTGAAAGCTCTTCAAGATATTATCCTTTGTTAGTTGGGATACATTTGGTTTAGCGAGTAACATTGAGACCTGGAGATATTTAATATCTTTAGGATCATTATTCTGAAACTCTCCAATGTCTTTGTAAATCTTTGAGCGTTGAAGTTCTATAGATACCCTGACTCTAAATTTTTTTTCTTCATCAAGATTCAGGTATGTGTCATTATTTCTTTCACGTTTACTCTTCTGGTATTCAACTGTTGAATCATTCATATTCAAGTAATCAAATAAAAAGTCATATATCTTGAATCTCAGAATATCATCATCAGTAATATTCACCTCTTGTGCAGGGACATTGAGATTCAGTTGGAACTTACCTGAAAAAAGATCCCTATTCAAATTCTTCAGCAGAAAATTTTCAGTTACTCTGCACTCATTGAAGAACTTTGGGGTTGGTTTATCCACTAATCTAGGATATTCTGTAATTTTAGAGACCCCGGAACTCTTAACCTCTTTCTTTGGCTGACACTTCTTTGAATCTTGTCTAAATTTTAAAATTGGTTTGAAAGTAGGCCTGTATGAAGGCTCTTTGATCTTAAACTTGCTGTTCAGGAAGTTCAGATTCGGGAGATCTGAAATCGATGGTAATTTGATTTTTTGCTTTTCAAATATTGGTTCATCAGCCCTCCATACTTTGTTCAAGTAATGCGATTGTGGGAGCGGTGAGGTTTGAATTGAATCATTGTAGGTGGAATTAGATGTGGACACACTCTGATGTCTAAAAAGAGGTTCTCTTGAGCTTACAGAATAAGTCCCGGACTTTACCACCTCAGCATCTTTGCTGTTAGCCAAGTCTGGACTGGTGTAACCTGGGTGGAGGCCGCTTTGAAGCTTGTCCAAGTGAGCAGAAGGCGGTGGTTGAAATTGAACATTCAGTGGCTGTTGATATGAAAATGTGTGCTGTCCTGAAGGATAATTGGGATAGCTGTAAACGTTGCTGCTACCGCAGTTTCTGGGTTGGAAGTAGGGGTTCACTGGTAGATATTGTGGATGGTATTGTGAGTCCAATTGAGGAGAAGTTATTTGATAATGTTGTTGAATAAACTGGGCCGGACGTGGTTGTGGGTACTGAGGAAGCTGAGAATCGTTGCTGAAAGTTAACATTTGTAATGATTAGTGAGTGCTTGTATCCATAATCCGTGGTCAGATTTCCATTTAGTTGGTGCAAGCACTGCAGACCAAGTTTCCCTTGAATCCCTTTAATTTTATAAGTTTTCGTTTCATCCAGGTTTTCGGAATAAAGTTTTTGAGTCCTTGAAATCTTTGGTAAACCTTAATCAAGTCTCCTTCTAATGCAAATTTGATGCGGATGATGAATCTTGTTCAAGAGTAGGATGAAACAACCAAATCAACGTCAAGAATGCATAAACCCGCAGAACACATGCGGAAATCTCACAACAACCGTAATCAACAATCGAGAGACAGGAAAAAAACTTGCAGGAGATCGTCTACAACACATCGAAGCCCTGACTCCCGATCGGGGCATGGGCCCTAAAGAAGGTGGAAAGATATATGGTGAATAAGGACCACAAATGGTATTTGCGACAATTTGAAAGTTTTGGAACAGATGGTGCGATCACGTTTCTTCTCAACAAATTGTATGAATAAAATGGAACAAGGAATTGGGACTAGCTCCTTCAAAGTTGCGTATGTACGGATAAATATTTCACCTAAGTCATAATTAGAGTTGTAGATGTCACGATAGGTCTTGTTGCAGATTCAGGGGAGCTGTCAAGACTAGCGGAAATATGGGCAACTCAGGAGTACCTAATTTGTTTCATCTCTAAGGATTTATGACACAGGATACAGTTGACAATCGTGCGAGGGCGGCGCAGTATAACCAAAAATATTGGTTTTAGAGTTGTTTTAGACTTTCTTAACCGCAGGAAGAAGAAGAAGCGAACCTGAGAATCTTGATTTTCAGGACCCCGTATCCTATAAAGCCGGGACTCGACCTTTGGAAGCTTTTGATTACCCAATAAATACTAAATTCATAGCCTAGTAGCGTAAATGCTGAATAACATCTTTATATCGATAGGTTAACTGAGAATCAAGAAACACAAGGGCTGACATAGCACGATGTATAGAAAGCTACATGCGGACACATTTTATAGATTAGAGGTACTGGAGATATTCCATAAATGACACCTAATCAAGGCAGGCTATCAACTAACTACTAGTTAAAGAGAAAACCAGCAGCCTAAGTTTCCATACCTTCGTAGCTGATTTGTCTAGACTCATACCGAAATTATGACATTGATCAGTTAAAAATAACCACGACTTAAAACTGGTGCATGAGGGGTTCTCTAGATCCAAAATGTTAGATTTAATGGTATATATGCCTTTAATCGATTTTAAGTTAGGAATCAGAAGATCTTAGGACTCTATGTGTTCCTAGAGCCTGGCGACGAATGCAATACCTTGATCCGATAGTTCTAGCGTGAACCTCTTCTACAGTTGCCCCCACCTTTGAGCTACGTATATGAGCTGCAGTGGCATTCACATTAGCTAGATATGACCTGTAGAATAGCTTGAGTATCCCACAACAGGAAGTCTCCCTAGGTACATATATCTGAAAGCCCTGGAAAGTATAGGGCAAGCACCTTCGACATATTTTTGGGTTCGAAATTCTGGCTAGACACGATCAGGTGTCTTCATTTACAAATTAAATTTGTACAACTATTGAACTGCCAGAGGATCCCTTAGTCACTGTCAGATGCAAGGATTTTTTTTAACCTAGTACTTATTCTCTAGCGCCTATTCTTACTAACAATGAGGACGCTGGTCAATGATAATTAAACGCTAAGGAACCCACTGATTCCTTCAAACTTAATTTCTGGTTGTAAAACTTTTTCTGAGTTGTCGGTTTGAGATTCAAATGTATCAAAATTACAGTCTATCATGGTGTAATGATAGCTAACTTCTGTAAGTACTTCTTATGTGTTTTTTTGGCTAAATTAGCCAGATCTCCTAAGTATAACAACACTATCGTTTGTTTCATTCATCGTTTCATTTTGGGCATAACTGATGATAGATTGACTCCGAGAATTTCAATCAGAATCATAGAAGTAGTACTTAAGGTTAATTCGTTATTTTTAAGGATCATCCAACTTTAATGGATTGCAATTAAGTATGTACTTATCTGGAATATTCGTATCGAAAGATTCAATATAGAATATTAATGATATTCCTCTTTTCAGAAAGTCATCTGATTGAGTTAAGATCCTTCTTTTATTGAACCAGTGATCTGAGATTAGTCTGCTGCACTAGCTAGCACATTAAGTGCAAAGCCACACAGAAGAGCCAAAGACTTCGGGAGGCGTCTATCTCGTTATCAGAAAACAAAGAGAAATTATTTACGGGATCTGGTCCTGGTCCGTTCTACGTACATCCTATGATTGGCAATGCTGCAGTAAAAGATCTGCAGTAGGGCGTTTGTGAAGTATTATGATAAAATTAAGTGTTTTGGGATCATTGAAATTTTCGGTCATTTAACACCAATCATTCTTAAAGGATCATATATTGTACCTTGGTGCATGTGGTTATAGAACTAACTTGGATTGGAGTCGAACAAATGTATTCCGGGTTAGGAAAGTGCAACGGGTTATTTATGCAATAGGATCCTACAAGCATAGCACCAAGCAATGATATGCAAAGTTAGGCATAGGTTGCTTACAAACTTTTACGATAAGGAGCTGTAACTTTGGTACGACTTTGGGTTTGACAGTTCGGACAATCGAGCTCTAACAACTTACAACTCGAGTGTCATATAGATTACTCTTGCATGAAATTTGGGTCCTCCTAATAGACTTGAAGGTCAAGCATTCTCCTTCTTTGCGTAATTCATTACCTCCATTGATCACCAGTTGTTGATGTATGTATGAAATCACTTCAAGCAGAGTGCTGAAAAGCGCAACATCTAATTACAGGTACAGTGGTCAACTTCTTTAATGGCATCAGTTATGCCAGTGAACCATAGCCATCTATGGCTGTCATTGGAGCTCAGGTTGATAAACTACAGAGGTAATGACAAAGCCAGTTTAAGTAACATATTAGATGAGGTGATTTTAATCATGCTCACCTCATCTCGTGAAGGATTAAACTACAAACTGTCTCAAGAATGTCGTATATTGAGATCAAAAAACACAGACAGGAGCCTGTAAGAGTCGTTAAGGTCATGAGCAATTGGTTTAATGGGTTTTGTGGAAGCCCAGTTTTGAGAGTTTGGCAGTTTTATAGCTATTACTACTTTGTTGTTGGTGTCACCATGTTCAATATTCAATGCTTTTCCTCACCATCTTCCTCATCGTCTTCTTCAATGGTTGTAATTGGAGTTTGTGGAGGTGGCCTATTGATGGTAAAGATGTTTGATGTAAGTGTGGAGGGTTCAGAAGTTCTCACTGTGGAAACTGGGCTTTCGTCCGCTGAATGTGCAGCATTACCACTGGAACTAAAGGATGAGGATCTAGAGTTAGCTAATCTTGACCTGAAGGCTGTGGTGATCGAAGAGTTCGTTTTTACTAAAGGGGTTGAACTTTGCAAATGTATGGAGGTGGAGGATACTAAAGGTGACGATATAGGTGTCGTTTTGCTGGATAGTTGTCCCAAGCTGCCGTAATTCCCAATGTCGTCTTCTTCATCTTCTTCAGGCAATACCCTGTTGTAATTTAGCGTTTCCGCTGTGCTTGTTGAGCTAGTACTATTAGCATCAGTTTCTGAATCAATGGGAATCCTATCATTTTTGATGTTGAACGATGAAGGATTGGGTTCTTCAAGTCTCTGTTTCCGTTGCTTCAGTTCTTCTTGAGCAAGATATTCCTTCAGTATTGAAGAACCTTCATTTACCAATGAACTGGAATCAATGTTTGTCATGCCTGACGCACCGGCGATTGCATGGTTGAATGATGAAAGTCTTTTATTCTTTTGCTTCTTCTTATTATCAAGCTTAGTTAGCCAATATATAGTTCTAATCAAGGTATAGTAAGTCAATATTCCTAGTACCAAAGCGGTAATGCACATCACGTTAACAAATCTGATCCATTCAGACAAGATTTCCAAATGTATTAGTCCATTCTCCAGTGTGATGATCTTCTCTATTTTAGTATCAAATAGTAACAAAAGCCAAAAATTGATGAATTGACGTGAGTTATAATCCAAGATCTTGATAAACAGATTAAAAGGAGCAAACACAATCAATATCACAGATTTGACAACAATGAATGGGAACCTGAGAACTTGAGAAATTGTAATCATGATGTATGATATTGTGGATGAAACAGCATTGAAAAATATCACAATAACATTGTACTTCAGAAAGAATTGATATACCTTCTGAATTGATAGAATCACCAAACCAGCGCTGATCCTCACAACTTGCACTGTATCCTGCCAAAAATCGATATTTTTAAGCCTCCATTTCACAGAAGTAATAATATCAGACATTCTTAAAGGGAAACTTTACACAAGTTTTCACCAGCCCCCAGTTCAATTGTTCTTTGCTTCGTTTCCAACTCTCTGATTATAATTTTGGAGCCCCGTTTATCTCTTAGGCCTTTTTTCGCGCGCGCAATGATTGACCTCAGTCCAAGTCCTTAGTCCCCAGTACAGTCTTAGACTGTGTTCCCGCGAAAAAGAATTGATCCCAGGCTTATAATATACAGGAAACCCAAAAAAACCGTTGAAAATTTTTCATTTCTTTTCTTCTTCACTTCCTTCTGGTTTCAGAATATCCTGTGTTTCCACACAGAAAGTTTGTGTCTTCACAGAACAAACTTTTCGAAGTTAAGATTAATTGAATATCATTGGGTGCAAGGATGTGCCTTGTAATTTATTTATAAGAGAGACCCCTCCTATTTCTGCCCCACTATCTCTACGCAACCATAGATAAGTGGGTTCTGGTCTGGAGAAGAGAAAGCCATATGACAGCTCTTAATTCACCTTGATACAGAATTATAAGCACGTTGTATGGATCGTGTTTGTTGTGTTTTCAATTGACGTAAGGATGTTCTTTCGTCGTCGAGGCATGCAAACTACATTCCATTCCATATTTTGTTGTAGTATGAAGTGTGTTAGTAATGTGAAATTTAATAGATGATTATTATATATTTCAGATGCAAGTATTCCAGCACGGCCACAATCATTCCAACTTTAGTAAAGCAGAAATCTTATTGCTCAATGCCCTTTTTGTGAACTGCTCTCTCGATAAAGATCTAGTATTCTTGATAAAACTCTGTAATGAGATTCTGCCTAATTCGTATGCCTTGGTTAGGGCGCTAATAGTGTCACTAATCGCCAAATCTTCGGACACAAGTTCGTACAGCTGGTTATGGACGACTGTCTCCGCAATAATAGCCTCATCCGGATTCAATTCAGCATGTGCATGAGCTTCACTAATGGTAGATTCTGCATTTCGTATCGTCGATTTCAAGATTTGTTCATTCTCTGAAATCTGTGACTTGACACTATCCACAGTTCGAAATTCATATTCAAAGATTTTGTCAAACTTCTCAATTGCATACTGGATTTGATCGATACCATTACTAAAAGTATTGATATCATGGGCAACATCAACCTCATGTAATTTTTGAAGTAAAGCGCTGATTTCTCTAAGAACTTTTTTTCTCTGTAGATCCTCCGTTACTGAAGTAGTGTTATCCATGAAATCAGGTTGTTCTATTTGCTTGGTGATCTTCTCTTTAATTGAAGCTGTTTGTTGTTGGGATCTAACATTTATCTGTTGTAAAGTTGGTGATATCAGGTGCTTCTGACGAAGGTTCTGTGGAAGAGGTGGTAATGGAGGTGGTGAAAGTGTACTTGGATGACCGTTTGGCTTCGGTGGTAAAGCAGGAACTGGTGATTGAGAATGAGATTGAGGTTGTGAATATGATTGATAAGAAGCAGATTGTGGAGTGAGTTGTGGCTGCAGCTGAACAGAGGAGGACGAGTGTTGATAAGCATTTTCTGGTTGTGGCCTTTGCAACTGGGGCGTTGGTGTAGAATTGACTGATGTTGTAGCTGGTTTGGCATAGACTGGACATTGAATAGCAAAGATCCTTGATAATTCCTGGCACAAACCTAGTAGTGTAGAGCGACCCTCATCGAGATTTTGATTCCAACTTGACAGATACGGTAAGTAACATTTCCCACTATTATCGACATGGTTTCCAGGATTCAGCACCATCTTTTCAGTTGGAACCACGTAGCAGAACGGGGCCACTATTGGATACTCGTGTGGGACCCATAGTTCGATAGGTATTTTATAGACACGAGATTGAATCGTGCATGGAATTGAGCCATATAGACAAAGAAGAAGTTTTGAATCACCAGTCTCACTTGTATAGACCCTAGTACGCGGCCTTAGTGTTGGATATTTCAATAGAACAGAGGAGACTTCTCGATAAGTGGTTCTTTGGTCTAAGTATTCCTGGGATCGATTTGTTAGTCTCAAAATCACTCAAGAGTGGGAAAGGAGGAAAAAACGCTCAACTTACTGCCTGAAGGACTTTATAAAGCCACTGCTGGATCTGCTGTGGAAGCACCGCTTGGCTCATTTCCGGTGAATTGAATTGTTCTGATTACTGGTAATTTGGTGTTAAACACCTGTTTTTAAGTGCAACCTAAAGATGGAGTTTTCCGCGATTTTCTGATTGTCCTAATAGATTTTAGACCTAAACAACCACCTTTAACACTGTTCGAGGAGCTTTATTCAACAACAAAGAACACTAGAAAAAGAATACAAGGAGAAGAATGGGGCTGTAAGTGCCTTTGAGTTGATGAAGGAATAAATATATAAAGAGGAAATGGCGAAGATTATGTATCGTTTAAGGCTAAGAACCCACCGAGTCATTTTCCCTAGTATATGGGCAATGTATTTCAATTACTAACTTCAATAATCATTAGAACCACGGTTGTTGTCTCCCTTATTACTGTTGTGATTGTATCAGTCATCTTCTGGATCTTAGCTCCAAAGGAAAACCAAACGTGAGTGTCAGACTTTTTGTATTCGATTTACCATTTTTTACTAACAATGAATACAAGTGTTTGGAGAAGTACTGTTCTATTGACCCTCGCCATGGTTTGGCTAATGTGGGCGTTCACATATCTGGGTAAGCATAAGCGTTTAATATCAAACCAAGGTAAAGAAGACCTAACTAACATATATTTTCACAGCACAATTGAATCCACTAGTTGTCCCTCGTCGCTCTGACTTAAGACCGGAATTCTCTGATTAAGGGAAATGAATTTATAGAATTTACTGATGCTTGATTGTTTTTTTTCCATTTCAGTGGTTGTTATATGTTATTGTAGAGACCATTTAACAGCTCGAGGTGTACAACGACCTTTCTTCTCTGTACTATTCTCATCATCATTTGTGTCCTATCTATCTAATCTTTTAAGGTTGCGGGTAATCCCTCCATCCAGACACCAACAATGTCTACTTTGATTAGTAATTAATTACATAATCAAATGTACCGAAGGAATCCGTGAATTCTAGACCAGGCTTATTAACCCAACCATTGGGTACACATATAAAGAACTTCACAAGAAATAGTTCCTTTACCGAGATCTTACTGTTTTTCAAGCAATGTTACAAATTATTGGCAAACAGCTAAAGCCTACTCCTCGTTTTAAACGTTATTTCAGCTCTTCAAATGCAGTTTTAAGCCAGCTGCCAACCACCCAGATTTCGACTCTTCCTAATGGTCTAACCGTTGTTTCTGAGAAAATACCTGATTTATCCACTGCTACTGTTGGTATTTGGATTGATGCTGGCTCTCGTGCTGAAAACTCGAAAAACAATGGTACTGCTCACTTTTTGGAACATTTGGCATTCAAAGGAACCACCTCAAGAACTCAATACGGTCTAGAACTTGAAATTGAAAACTTGGGTGCCCACTTGAACGCTTACACTTCAAGAGAAAACACTGTTTACTATGCGAAGGCAATTAAAGATGATATCCCACAAGCTGTCAATGTTATCTCTGATATCTTGACAAGGTCAACTTTGGACAAGAAAGCAATTGAAAGAGAACGTGATGTAATCATTAGAGAATCAGAAGAAGTTGATAAGATGCATGACGAAGTCGTCTTTGATCATTTACATGCTATCTGCTATAAAGGTCAACCACTAGGGCGTACAATTCTAGGTCCTATTGAGAACATCAAAACTATCAATAGAAAAGATTTGACTGATTATATTACTAAGAATTATTCTGCTGATCGAATGGTCCTTGTTGGTGCTGGTGCAGTTGAACATGAAACTTTGGTGAAAGAAGCTCAAAAGAATTTCGGTCATTTAACTTCTTCTCCCAGTCAATTACCATTAGGTGCTCCAAGAGGGGAATTACCAGTTTTCCATGGAGATGAGGTAAAAATTCAAGATGACTCTATTCCTACGACACATGTTGCAATTGCTATTGAAGGTGTCAGTTGGAATGCCCCTGACTATTTCACTGCCTTGGTCACACAATCCATCGTTGGTACTTGGGATAGAGCCTTAGGTACCGGTTCAAATTCCCCTTCACAGCTAGCACTTGCCGTCTCCGCTGGTATCAAAGGCGATGGCTCAGAACCATTAGCTAACTCTTATATGT
This sequence comes from Taiozyma yuanshanica, assembly GCA_030569295.1. Classification (NCBI taxonomy): domain Eukaryota; kingdom Fungi; phylum Ascomycota; class Saccharomycetes; order Phaffomycetales; family Wickerhamomycetaceae; genus Taiozyma; species Taiozyma yuanshanica. The sequence continues at coordinate 589,942 of JAJMKP010000004.1, forward strand.
CATTCTCAACCTCATATTCAGATACAGGTCTATGGGGTATTTATTTGACAGCTGATAAGAATACGGATTTAAGATTCATCTTCAATGAAATTACTAAAGAATGGAACAGACTAAAAAGAGGCGAATTCTCTGAGTCCGAAGTTGAAAGAGCTAAAGCACAATTGAAAGCCTCATTACTTTTAAGTTTGGACGGTACAACGGCTATTGCTGAGGATATTGGTAGACAAGTTGTTACTACTGGTAAACGTTTAAGTCCCGAAGAAGTTTTCGACAAAGTTGATATTATCACTAAGCAAGACGTTGTTAACTGGGCCAACTATAGATTAAAAGATAAACCGGTTTCTATCGCCGCTTTAGGTAACGTCAGATCTATCCCATCTGTTAAAGACATCACTAAGGCCATTGCCACCTAATTTGTTTATCAAGCTAGATATATATTTTTATGACCTATTGAGATGAATACAATACATGTAAATAGAATTAACTTGAATGTAGTTTAAATTTATGTACAATCATTATATACAAAGTCTAACTAGAAAGCTGTTTAACTGGGGCCAACCCAGTCAATGGTTTCAAAAGTCTTAATTTGGTTTCATAATCTATGGTGGAGTTTTTGTTCAAACAGTTGACAACAACATCAGCATTCAACTTCAAGGCTGGAGTCTTCATTTGCTCTAGGATACCATTACCAGCTTCTGAGAATTTCCCACTTAGGATACCAGAGACGTCAGCGTTTTTATCATGTTGTAACACTTGATAGGCCTTCAAGATTCTTGATGATGCTGTTTGTGAGGTTATTTGTGATTCACTTAGTAACTCAGAAAAAGTTGGGACATTTGGTATATATTGCGTTTGAATAGCATCGAAGTTTGGGTTGTGAAGTGGGATGGATTCATTGGAGCTGGATTTTCTCTGCTGTTGAGGTTTGGAACGAGGTTTATTATTGAATTTGCCCTTTAACTGTGATGTGAGAACTGATGATTGCGGCTGAGCTCTTCTGAAGGGTGACCTTCTTTGGTTGTTATTGCTGTTGTTGCTGTTGTTGTTGTTGTTGGTTCTTCTGATTTGTGCTTGTGAAAACTTGGATGAGATATCAGTAAAAGCATCACCTATTTCACTTGAAGCTTTATTCTTATTATTTCTCATTCTACTAGTGACCAATCTTGGCTTGGAGGCAGTATTGGTGGTCTGTGCTTCAGCTTGAGCTTTGTTATTCTTTTGGTTGAAATTATTAGGCCTTCTTTGTTGAAAGCCACCTTTTCTAGCTTTGAATGCTTCAGCTGCTTTGGTGGTAACTACACTAACTCTTGCAATTAAAGCATCGATATCAGCAGCTGTGATTTTTGGTTTTGTAGCATAGCCTCTAGAAACAAACTGCACCGGTCTCGAACGAATGAAGGATTTGAAAGAAAGCATTCTTTTCTGATTGTTTCCCACTGAAGAACTTTGTTTAACTGTTGGTTTTGATTCCTTTTAGATTTCATTGGAAGAAAAAAAAGGAAGCGGTGATTTTTCATTTCGCGAAAATTTCCTAATTCAGGAGATAGGGAGTTCCGACCTGATTTCAGTTCCGAGAAACTTTATCACGTGATTTCATGTTGATATGTAAAATCATCAATTAATCAATAATTAATTAGTTCAGTCTACTGTTTGTGTTGGCAACATTAAACTCAGACACTTGAGACCCGACCCACCTTAGAAGAAGCGTTTATACATAATGTCAGACGATGAGGACTTTATGATGTCCGATGCCGACTCTTACGAGTTCGAATTTGAGAGTGATGAAGATGCTGAAATGGATCAAAATGAGTCTGGGGAAGGCTCTAATGTTGGAGACAATGAGGATGAAAACAGTGCTGAATCCCTCTATTATGCTGCTAAGAATGTGAAACAGGATGATCCAGAGAAAGCAATTGAGTTGTATGGGAAGATCATTGCTCTTGACTCTGCGGATAGCGCTGAATACCATTTCAAAGCTCTCAAGCAGACGCTGAAATTACATTACAATTTGAAGCAATATGCGCAGTTCTTTATAACTTTGCAGAAATTATCTGAACTCAGAACCGATGAATTACCGAAAAATTACATCGAAGAAAGCTTTAATCGAATGCTTGATGCATACATTGGTTTTCCAGCGGACTTTGAACTGAAATTCCTTGAGACTTTGGAAGATAAGTTTGAACTAAATGAAAAAATGAGGATTAAAGTTGATTTGAGACGAATTCAATCTTTATTAGAGTTGAAGAAGTTTGACAAAGTGTTGAATATTTTACAAAGTTTATACAATGTCATGGATACAATGTCAGAGGTCACAAAGAGTACGTATTTATTAGAGCTATATTCAATTGAAATTCAAGTCTACACAGAAACAGATAACAACTCCAAGCTGAAAGAGCTCTACAACAAAACTCTATCGATCCAGAGTACAATCCCACATCCAAAGATCAATGCAATTATCAAAGAATGTGGCGGCAAAATGTATCTAAGAGACGAAAATTATGATCTTGCCACCAATGAGTTTTATGAGAGCTTTAAAAACTATGATGAAATAGGGAATCATAATAAGAGAATCAACGTTTTAAAATACTTAATTGTTTCATCTATTTTAAGTAACAATGAAGTTAACAAGTTTGAAAGTCAAGAGACTCAATTCTTCTTGAAAGATCCTTCAATCTTGAGATACATCAATTTGTTAAAGAACTTTGAGACGTTGAATAATGAGAAGTTCAATGTCATTTTCAACGAATTGATGGTCATAGAATCTAAAGATCCTGACCTTATTCATCACTTGTCAAAGATTCAAATGGACTTGAAGCTAAAATTACTGGTTCATTACATCAGACCATTCAAGAGGTTATCATTGAATAAGTTAAGTGAAAAACTGCAACTTTCAATCCCAAATATAGAAGATGTTTTACTAGGTCTTAAAAACAACGGGGAAATACAGAATGTGAAACTAGATTTGATTGATGGAATCATTTATAACGAATGAGAACTACGATAATACTAATGGCTGGGCCAACAAAAAATCAAAAAATTCAGAAATAAATACAACTGTTTTGTTCCTAACGTTACAAATATTAATGTTGCTCCTGTAATACCAAATCTTCACCATCCTCATAATTTTCCTCCTCTTCATCCTCCTCTAGATCGATAGAGTCAAAAACACTCTCTGTTGGATGTTTCTTCATGCTCAACCCATCTGCTCTCTCAAATAATGGCCCGATCTTGTTGATCCATCTAACTCTCTTCTCTAGTAATGACTTCGTAGCAGAGTTAGCTGCTGCTTGTTGAGCAGATTGGGAAGCAATTTGAGCCTGCAAGGAAGGTGGCAGGGTGCCTGTCTTCTTTTTTTTGTTTTTGGGAACTCTGACCCTCTTTACGTATGTCTGATCTATTTGTTTCTCCAAATCATCCAAAATAGAATTATACTCTTGCCATGCTAGTTGCTTTTCAACCAACGGCTGTAATATCTTCTTTCTCTTATTGTTTCTCCTTGAAACCGTCTTCAATTCATTCTGTAGTCTTCTCAATTCTGTGGAAACTTCATCATCTTCTGGATTCAGCCAATCAGGTTCCAAGTCATCCTCATCATTGGCTGACGCATTGACGCTCTCGTTGGATAAGTTCATGAAGATACCAATGTACTTTAACTCTCTCTTTAGTCTTTCTTCCAGTGTTGTATAGTCTGTATTAACGCTTGATTGTGGTTTACCTTGTTGATCAGGAAGAGCTGTCGTAGCTTTTGAATCGGTGATAGTATCTTCATCCATCTCTGCCTGGCCATTTGGATTATCTCTATTATCTTCTTTCAGAACAGCAGAAAGCAATCTTGACACCAAAGGGCCACATGAAATATCTTCAGACTCTAATGCTTCATCATTGAGTTCAGTTGATGACGATTTTGGAAGGATTGAGTTTTTAGTTATGTATGATGGTGGTGGAGAGTAGTTACCAGAATTTTCTTCCTCATTCCAAATTTGAGAGTATAACTGGCCTAAGGCTGGGATTAGATACGGCGTAATGTTTGGATCATAATTTGGGTCATTGGCTAAACTTTCTGGAAGTATAAATTTATTCTTTAGGAACTTTAGATCTTCTTCTGAAAAATCTCTGTAGAAGTTTTCGATAAAACTCTGAAATGTCGCAAACTGAACTTGATTAGATGGTTTTGACATAGAGAAATCAATATCTGGAATATCACCCGGTAATAAATCTTTTAAGTCGCTCTTTGGATAAGATGCCACAGCGTATTTCTTTTTTAGATATTCTTCCCCAGTAGTAGCTAAACCACCATCTTCCTCTGAGAATAGACCTAGAGCATGAGCAGCGGCTGGCAATGTTTGTGGCGTGACAAATTCTGATTTGGGATTCTTGACAGATGGATCATTCTCAATCTCTTGAACACTTAGTTTTCTCCTGTGAGTATCACCGCTAGGCTTCTCCAATGGTTCAGTAAATTCCACAGCCTCACTGAAAACATCTCTAGATTCATCATCATAATTATCATCAACTACTTCTGCATCTAAATCTTCCATCTTGACGTCTTTTGTTTGTTCAACTGTATTTTTCGACACTTCAGTTGTCAGCACTTTCTTTTCTTCAGTTTCCTCATCTTTCGTCTTTTCTTCAGCTTCGACTCCACCAATATCCACATCTTCTGCCTCAACACTGGCTTCAGTAATCATTTCTTCAACTTCTGGTGTTTGATCAGAAGCCAATAGTCTTTCAAACTCTTTGATACTAATTTGGTCATGCTCAGACACAATCTCCAGTTGATCATTCAGTTTAGCAATCAGTTTCCTCAGTTGTTCCAGCACAGGAATACTTGGTACTGAATGAGTTTGGTCGCCACTCAGAACACCGAGCTGTTTATCAAATGATATTCCCAGAGTGGTCAGAATCTCATCCAGAGTCAATGATGGGGTCGATGACTTTGTGGTCTTCTTCCCTGGGTTTTTACCCACCATCACCGACTTTCCAACCTTTCTTCTACCTTGTCCTCTAGGAGCCATAGTAAGAACTTCCGGTGTATAATAGATCCAGCACCTCAATACGGGCAAATAGTTGATTTTGTTGATGTTTATGAGTCGTTTTTTTGGCGTGTTTTTATGTCAATTTTCGTTCTTGTCTTCATTTAGCTCGAAAAACAATATGGTGTTTGGATGTTCCAGTTTATCCTGGATATAATAAGTATAAGATAAAACTATATGAACTAAACTACGTCTCTTCTTTTTCGTGATACTCATGTTTTGTATATACAAGTCAAGTCTAGCTTCTATATAAGGTAGATCAACTAGATTTCTCTTTTGAAACTTTTGAGTGCTCCAATTCATAAATATAGTCCAAAACGGTCTTTTCAACAACTGGTGCGTCTTGTGGACGCTTCCAACTGTCTGGGAATCTTAGGTTCTTCGCCGCCTTCTGTCTGTTCTTTGGTCTCGATAATCTCTTTTCGGTATGACGAGTATCTAATGGGATATCACTGAAGTCATCCTTTAGATCTTTGGCTTCTCTTAAGAGAGAGTTCAAGGTATCAGACAAGAATCTCGTATTTTGTAATGGCTCTTGAAACCTATCTGTGCTCATTTTAAAGGTATCTTTAATGTGGTCATATCTTGTACCAGCTAAGACTTTAAACTTATGAGCCTCCTTTTCTGAAAGATTTAGTTTGTTTACTTTAACACTTAAACTAACTTTTCTATTAGCAGCAAATTCAGGTTCACCCAAGTAGGTGGTGTACTTGAATGAAACGGGTCTGGAATTATTTTCGGCACGTTTGTATTCTTGACGATACTTTACTAGATGTGGCATTTCATAAGCAGCAATTCTATTATATTCTCTTTGCTCTCTGTGGTCTCTGATGATCTCTTGAGCAGGTTCTGGATATTCATCGTATTGGAATGGTTGTGGAGTATGATCGTCTTCAATGCTCTGGCCAGCTAATTCGTAGGCACCAACTTCACCCTTCTCATAAAGCACTTTGATATCACGTTGTGAGACACCTGTATGCTGTGAAGTCTTCAGAAGGGCTTGTAATTCATCATCATCTTGTTTCCATCTACCACCTAGGACAGCTTTTCTGACTTTGAACAGTCTTAGAACCTCTTCAGCAGGTAAATCCAACCACTTTTTTGGTGTTAAATGTAGATCCTGGAGGACTCTAGCACTTGAGGAGAAATTTCTAACTAATGAAGGTTTGAACATTGAGTAGAGCACCTGTTTTCATTCGTTATTCGTTAATATATTTCACTGTCTTGGGCCCAATTTTCCACTTTTTTTTTCTGGAAGTCGAGAAATCAAATTTACAAGAATTTTAATTTCGCAGGTGGTAGATATTGCCGTGGTTACTACTAACCCGATAAAGTGACAGAATATATAAACAAACATGCAAATTCAACACAACACACAAACAATTGTAAACAAAACACAGCTATAAAAATTTGCTACGAATTTGGTCAATAAATTGATAGAATAAATCGATAAAATTATAAAATACACATCCAGGATTAGACATAAAAGTGGTATATAATACAAAAACAAGAACCTTAATGTCCTGAGAATCAAGACATAAAACAGAAGAAACAAATCGAACAAACAGGAGTAAACACAGTAGCAAACTTAGTCATGGTCAATGTGGGGATGGTCACCAGTTTCTGATTTTCTCTTCTTTGATTTCTTCTTCTTCTCCTTCTTGTCTGAATCGTCTGAAGATCTCTTTTTAGCCCTCTCTTTCAAAAGATAAGCTGGAATGGCAATTGGGGCAGCATTTGGACCAGTTATTTCAACGTTTTCACCATTCTTCTTAGCTTCTAAATACTTTTCCTTTCTAACTTGGTAACGTTTCAATTCCTCAACATAAGCTTCTTTCCATTTGTTTTTTTCTTCTTCAGCCAATTCGTTCCACAATTTGGAAATCTCTTGGGTGATTTCAGTGGATGATAATGGAGTTAAGCCCTTAGTCTCTCTGTCTTCTTTTAATTTTTCTCTCGCATAAGCAGAATAAGCAAAGAAAACAGTCAATGGTTTCTTTGGAGCGTTTGGATCCCTTTCAACTTTCTTCTTTGGTTTTGCTTGGACTTCGCCATTGCCAGTTGGAATACCAGCTATTTGAGTTGGGAAATTTGGAAGTTGGAAGGTTTCGGTACCGACGGTGTGAGCAACAGATGAGACACTTTGCGATGCTGAAGTCAATAGTCTCAAAGCTTCACCTAATTTAGCGTAATGTTCCGCGTAGTCATCACCGTTTTGTAAGGCTGAGTTGTAGAAGTTAACGGCAGCAGATGAAGCATCACTGGCAGCTTTTGATAGTTCGTAAAGGGATGAGACCAGCTATTTCGAGATATTAGTAGTGTTCTATTGCCCGAGTGTTTACTATTGTGCACTTACAGCGTCTTTAGCGTTCTTGAATTGTTGTGACATGTTCGCGTAGTGATATGTGGGCGGGTGGTAGGTGGTAGGCAGAACTCGTTAGGGGGTTCGGTTTTTTTTTAGTGGGCAGAGAGCCCTTTTAAAAGAATTTTTTCTAATTCCATCACAGAGGTGCTACGGCCAGTGGGATTTTCTGTGGGCCGCCCGTCCAGTAAAAAAAAAGTAAACAAGGCTTCTTCCCAGAGAGCCATCTACTTCTAAAAATTCGCAAACCCCACTAGCAGGCGAAAAATGGTGTCAAGACACCGATTGTCTCTCTTAAAGTCCTTGATAAGGAAAAAAATCCTTCACTTCATCTGGAGCCTTTCCCTTCCGTAGACTCAATGGTGAACTTCTCTCACACTGACTATCAACCCGAGCTTTAGCTGAACTGATGTTTCGGTCAACAGCCACTCTTTTCTTACACTGTTTAAATCGGACTGGAGTGGCACAGCAAGTGGTTACCTGTCTGGGTGCTGCGCTAGTGAAGAAATCCTGAAGGGAAACTAACATGAGGGAGTCTAAAAACTTTTCAGCTGCCTGATCTTTGGGAGGGGCGCTGGAAATATTTCCGCTGAGCAATACGCATTTTCACGAGGGTTTGTGCAGCAGAGTCCAATAAAGCTTGTAGCGCACTGCGGGGGGTGGGGAACCGGGTTTGGGGAGGCGAGGAGCCTACGACATTCTGGCGCCCTCTAAGCGAAGATCGTTACAGATAGATTCTAGACCAGAAATAAGGTTCTTGGAACTTTGAACAGTTAACTTCTTTATTTGCAAGTTCCTTGTGTTCTAAACGTTATAGAGTTATAATAACTTCTCGGTATCTATTTTCAGTAGAATTGGCGGGCTTTAGAGGGAAAGTTGTTTCAGTCCACCGACTTCAACATTCGACTAAGTTAAGTTCTCGTCTTCATGCTATTTCGAACATCAGTAATACAAGAATACACCCTGAAGTCAGCACCAAGGTCATTTCTCAAGTTGAAACGAAACATTCTATTGTCTTTTTTGACCCATGATTTGTGAGCCTACTGTATGTCCCTGCTAAATGTTCCTTATCGAAAGAGCTATCGACAACAGATAATGAAGTCCTATCATTTCCTGATTTTGACAAGACATCGCAAAGCTAAGGAAAAATATGGGACAGCGGTGCTACACACTCGGGAAATCATGACGAACTTCGTTAAACATTAAACTATTAGGGCTTGTGTACGGAAGCACTCTATCTCATTACCGTCTGGAAAGAAGTGTTCACATCACCTTTATCCAATGCTGCTCTCTTTACTGGTCTTTCTTCGAATGCACTTTGAGCTCCTCTCTTCTTTTCATAATCAGCCAAGGCTTGACTCCAGTTCTTCTCTGTTGACTGAATTTTAGGTAAGAGACTCTTATCGTAAGCATCCTGGGGAGATATTTCACGAGTTTTCTCGTTAGAGTATGGGTTGTCACCATTGTTGAAAAGACCGGTACCGTCGCTAACATAAACTTTAAATGCCAATGATTCTTTTCTGGAAGTATCATTAAACAACATGATCTCATCTCTATCGTAGACAAGTGCCTTTTTCCCCTTACCAAGTTTCTTACCGTTGATATAACAGCCATTCGTACTGAAATCGATTAACCAAATATCCTCTAAACCTTGAGCTGGTGATTCATAGATACTCTGACCAACAGGATGACGCTTCTTGGTGAATGCACAGTGTAACTTTGACAATCTGTCTTCATTGATACGTCTATTACAGTTAATTTGACGACCGATGAAGTATGGTGAAACACCCTGTTGTATGAAAATAGGCGTTTTAACGATGTCTGTATTCAAAGGTTTCAATGCAAATGAAGTTCCTGGTGGAAATTGTTTATTCTTGACAGGCGTTGGTGGTTGTGATAGTGTTGTTCGCAAGTTGTCTGCCGGAATTGTGCCGTTTTCTGCAATTAGGGAAGTTTTGTCAAAGGATTCGTCAGAAAGTTGATGAGTTTTCTGTTGAGATGCTTGGGATGGTTGAGAGTCATTATTTGTCTGTTGAGTTTTCTTAGAGTTTGGAGGAGCAGGAACTTTGAAAATAGCTTCATCGATTTTGGCTTCATTTTTCATCCTGGTATTGAGTTCAGTCATATGCAAGAGGTGTTGTTCAGTTTCTAATCTTTGTTGTTGCGATTGAGATTGAGATAATGATATCTGTGAATCAGACTGAATACCCTTAATCCATTGATGTGCTAATGCCCTAGATGCTGTTAATCTCTTTCTAGGATCCACTTGAAGTAAGGCATCCAGGAAGCTCCTGGCTTCAGTAGTAATCCCTGTATCTTTCAGTGGCTGCTCGTGGTACGACCCATGCTTGATCTGTTTGTATAGCTGATCCTGTGTACTTCCACTAAATGGTAAATGAGCAGTCAGAATCACATACACGAGACAACCCAGAGACCACATATCAATTAATGATGAATAGTTTTCACTTTGAACCTTTTTAGCAAATCTGCCATCGATCACTTCTGGTGCAACATATGCCAAAGTCCCGCAAAAGGTCTTCATGAAGGTGTTTGTATCTGAAATCTTAGCCAGTCCAAAATCAGTAATCTTCACCACAACAGGATCATCTTGTGCAATTAAAATGTTATCAGGCTTCAAATCCCGATGAGAAATATCTAATGAATGAACGTATTTGATGGCTTGCAAGATTTGCTTGGTGATTTCCTTAGCAGCATCTTCACCGACTGCGCCATGAGCAGCAACAAAGTCCATCAGATCACCACCAGGAACGAACTCCATAACTAAGTAATAGCTATCGTCATCTTCATAGAAGCCTCGTAGTTTAACGATACCTGGATGGTCCAGCCTTCGCAGTATTTCCAATTCTCTAGTGACTCCATCGGTATTACCCATAATTTTTCTCTTAGAGATGATCTTCACTGCGTATGTCTTACCAGTTGACCTCTCAACGGCCTTTTTGACAATGGCGAAAGCACCTTGACCAACAACTTCATCTTTGATGCTGAACTCTTTATGAATACCTTCTTGCTGTCCATTGGAATTAAGTTGTACTGATTTAGGAAAGAAGGTGATAAATCTAACAACATCCTTAGGAACACCAATACCTACGGCAATCTCATCACCTTGACTCAAGATATAGTTCTGGCCCTTCACGATTCTCTGATTATTAAGGTAAGTGCCATTAGTGGAACAGTCCTGGATCAGAACGTTGGACTCACCACTCCAGACCTTGAAATGCTTGTTGCTAATTCTGGTGGTCTTTGTATAGCAGATATCACACTTTTCATTCCTACCGAAGATCCATTCCTTCACATTATTAGGCTTGATCTTAAGATCAACATTTTCAATCTGGCCGGTTGTACATATCAGTCTGCAAATTGTTGACTCGTCCAGTGATTCCTGTGTGAGGTGCTCGAAGGCTGCCTGTGTAGCCTGTGTGGGTTGTGTCGCCTGCGTCGCTTCCATTTGGCCTCCCTGGCTCCACAACGGTGACTGTACTTCTAATAATCGAGAGTCATTGAACTACGCGTTGTATTTTTTTTTTCTTAGTGGGATGTAGAACGAGTTCGCGCCATAAAATAACGTGGCGTGCGGGTGATAATTTGTTAAGCGCAACATTTTTGGGACGCGTGAATCTCAGCAGTCAGCAGTCAGCAGTTACCAGTAATGACAAGCTTCTTGAACCCTTTTGGACTATTGAGTATATAAGCAAACATTAATATTATTCTAGAAATATAGCTGGATAGGAAAAGTTCAGAGGATCAACTGCTCTAAATCAAACTCTGGAAGGGCTCTGTCGTAGACTAATTCAGGGCGATATAGATATTGAGCGCTGCTATAACTTTTCTTAAGTTCAGGAAGGGGCCTCAACCAAATTCTTTGATTCCATCAATTTGTCTTTTCGTCCTGTCTATAATTACTCTGAATCTAATTTGTTCAGTACATGATTAGTATTAGTTTATGCACAAATGGATTGTCCCGCGTGCTACTCTTATGAGGTCTCATCAAGTCTCGACTTCGAAGCCTCAAATTTTACCATCTATTCGCAAATATTATCTTTCGGGATCCAGCCTAATATTTATGCCCGATCCAAAGATGGTACGTCAAATACGTCAAACTTGCGATATGCAAATTTCTGTGCAATGTTCATCCTTATTATTTCAAGATTTGAGCTGGTGAACCAACTCAAGAGTAAGAACGAATAAACATATAACATTGAATTGCCGCCCTGGTAATATCACCTTCTATTTGTACCACTTCAGGATCGCATGACTTTTCAATAGAATTAGTGGGCCGAGACCATCTGGTCTAGGTTCCTATAATTATCTCTTTAAGACTTTGATCCCTGAGAATTCTGTCACCCTGTCGCCGGCTTTACTCGGACTTAGTAACAACCTCACTCTACCACACGGAGTTCCATGTTTTTTTTTTTTTTACTTCTGACACCTTTCTCGAAGTGTGAATTTTTATTAGTGGCTGTTAACCGTAGCGTGATAGACACAAGAGAAAAGACGGCACAAGTGAACTGGTGAAAAACGAGATCTTATCAATTATCAAGAAAGTTTCAGCTAATAATGGGATATGTGAAAATGTTAGCTTTGGGTGCGGGTGTTTTGGTCTCTTCGGCCGCTTTTTTGCTTTACAATTATCAAAGTTGGTTAATTTATCCTTCCACAATGAACGATGCCCGTACGCGTGTTGATAAGCCTGATGTTTACCAAATGCCATACGAAGAACTTTATCTTGATACCCCTGACGGTATTAAGCTACATACATATGTCTTGAATCAGAACAGTGCAAAGACCGTGGTGGTACTATGTCCAAATGCTGGTAATATTGGTCATGCTTTAGCTATCGTGGAGATCTTCTATAAGCAACTACACTACAATGTTTTGATCTACTCATATAGAGGTTACGGTCTCTCTACTGGATCTCCTGATGAGAAAGGCCTCAAGATTGACGCGGATACGGTAATGAAATATATCAACACACATGAGACTTTAAGTAAGACTTCGGTCATTCTCTATGGAAGATCCTTAGGTGGTGCAGTTGGTATTTATATCGCTTCCAAAAACTATGACATTGTCAGAGGTGTCATTTTAGAGAATACATTCTTGAATATTAGAAAGACAATCCCTCATATTTTCCCATTTTTATCTCGAGTTACATTCTTATGTCATCAAATATGGGATTCAGAAAGTGATATCACAAAAGTTGACGCAGGTCATACAAAGTTTTTGTTCTTGAATGGGGATAACGATGAGATCGTTCCACCTGAACATTCTGAACAGCTTTATGTGCTCTGCAGTGCCACAGATAAGAGACGTGTTATTTTTGAAGGTGGTAGGCATAATGATACGGTTGTTAGTGATGGTTATTGGGATACAGTGTCCGATTTCTGTAAATTGGTTGAACCAGTAGAAAAATATTGAATATAGAGGCCAGAATTAGAGAACTAGAGTCTTAAAAAGTAGGCTTAGTACCAGTTGAAGTATTCACTCATTAATTCATTATAAACACCCACTGGGACAAACTTCCATCCCCATCTCCAAAAACCAATTTTTTAAACAACCAAAATGACCATTATGCCCACATTTCAGTCTAACTAAGCTCAACCCTTTCAGAATTTCATTGCAATATATGCATTTGTTTCTTTCTTGACATAGTTCACAAAACCATGTACCGACAAGTTCGATTTTATTATTAGATTGCATTTTAGCCTTTGTGTCTTCATTGACGATTAATTTCCCACAATTGGAGCAGAAGTGTCTAACAACGGAGGATGTCTTGGAAACTGTGGTTAAGTCAATATCTAGGTCTGAATAATATTCATTCAAGAATTGTGAAACTTTGGTGAAATGAATAAAGAACCGCAAGCGTAACAAATAAAGCAAATAGGAATAGATAATCTCTTTGAATGCAATACTGTGTTTGATCTTGTAACGACTGTTAAATATTAGTAATAGAGTACAACTAGTAACTAGGTCGCCTTGACCCACACTAAAATCAACAGCCTTTTGAATCAACAACCTAGGAGAGAACGGTGGTGATTTAGAGTCATCAATCTTTATTTCATCACTAATTCTTTGATTCGTCAATTGTCTGGTTAATTCTGACATCCCAGATCTCGAAGGTCTCAGTGTCTGTGACTGGTTAGAAACGGCATTCCTGTGACTGATAGGTTTGAATAAACTCTGAGATGCGTTCGACATAGTGGATGTGATTGAAAACACTGGTGAAGCAGACCTACCACCAACTGAAGATGATAATCCCATAGAAGGAGATCTAGTAATCTTGGCGTTTTCTATTGGTAATGCACCAGCTGGCCGCTTCTCAGGAGAATCTGATGTCCTTGGTTTCTTGCAATCCACATCCCATTTCAGCGTATCGTCTTTAGTTAAAGCGGAATCAGGATCATCTTCTTCCTCAATAACAGGGGTATCTAACGCAATATCACTTTTGTTATCTCTTAGGATTGACTGCTTCAAGTTTGAAATTTTGTACGATGAGCTGAAAGAAGGAGGTCTTTGAGGGGCCGATGATGGAACAGAGTTGTTAAAATCACTTAAATCACTCAGCGATGGTGACTTACCATAATTAGTGGAGTTTGAAGTGCTATAGTTATTGTAATTCTGATCAGTAGAAAAATCCTTAGCTCCCATTTCCTGAGCACTTTTGGGCTGTGAAGCCTGATTTTCATCATAGATCTGTTCAATCGTATCATCTTCATCATATTTCAGCTTCGTTTCTAAGTTAGACTCCCAAATAAGACCTTCTTTTATCACTTTCCAAGTTTGAGCATCTCTATAGTTGGCGGAAGTATAGGCAATTTCATAGTTGGAATCACAAACTTCGATGAATGATTTCTCGTCATGGCTGAGTACATAATTATCAACCAAGTATTCCAGGACCCCTCTTGACCTATTGATGGGCAGCTCAACTGGGACAGCGTATGGGTTGATGACAGGTTGACCATTACGATGAGAATAATAATGTGACTGCAAATGGCGAAGATTTCCACTACCTTGTTTGCTCATTGGTGGTTTAGAAAATCCTGTTGACGACCTTGAAAAACCTGGTCTGGGGCTCACACTTGATTCACCAAAGTTTGAGGAAGCCATTGAAAGATTTGGGGTCATTAAAGGAGGGTTGGAAGTCATAGAGGACAAATTTGATGTCATCATCAAGTTGGAATTGGGCGAAGTAGATATGGCTGTATTTTGCAAGTTCGGAGATGAGAGGTAATAGCTGTCATCAGTGATGAGTTGGTTTTCAAGTGATTGGTTAACATAAAGCAGTTGGTTCTCAGCATTCCATGTGATTGAAGATCTTGACAAATCATCGATTATCGGTGTATAATTCGTCAATTCGTCCTTTATGAGATACTTATCTTTGGAACAAGTCAATAGTGTCCTTTCGTTTAGAAATTTCAAGCCTGTGATTTTTGAAGAATGGCTTTCGATGGTATACAATGGGATGTATTTTCTCTTCAAAGAATATATCTGGACCGATAAGTCATTGTTTAAGAAACTCGCAGCCACTTTAGCATGAAGGATGTTCGTGATAGAATTGACCATAGGCTTAAAACAGGCCTTACTGATTGGATAAGCCGTGTATATAACGTGGTCAGGGACCTGTCTAGTGTCATTCGAATTCATATTCCAAATCTGCAACTGTTTATCTCTACCACCACTCAGAATGTAATCCAATTCAGGATGCCAATCAAGAGTCAACCCAGGCCCAGTATGAGCATTGAACTTCTTCTCAAATTGAGATGGCTGCCTGAAATCCCATTTTTGAATAACACCTGAGTCAAATATTGCAGCAAATTTCTTGTTATGAAATGGTGAAAACTTCAATGATCTCACGGCATCTGAATTACCATAGATTGTTAAAATTGGCTTTGTTAGATTACGTCTTAGATCCCATAACTTCATAGCCCCATCCTGTGATCCTGATAAAAGCAAATGATGGTCCAACTGTGAGAATTCAACTGTGTTAACAGCTCTTGAGTGATCACTGAGTTTATAATATAGCTTATTCTTATTTTTTGATGATTCTGAATCAAAAACTAAGATAGATCCTGTGGTTGTCGATGCAGCAACGTATTTACTGGAACTTCCATAACCCGTTGACACTTCTAAAATCGATCCCAGCTGTTTCTTATTCTTGAGAGCATAGGTTGAAGTTAAAAGGTCTTCAACAACAACGTTCTGCTTCAAATTGAAGGTTTGCAATGAGCTTTTCCCTGCTATAACAGCCATGTCTCTGTTCTCTGTGTGTATTATGTCAAGACTGGTTAGTTCATAGTTGGCTTTATAACGAGTCCTGATAAGATCTTGATCATCTCTTGCTGGGGAATTCGAGACAAACCTGTGAGATTGAGACAACGAAGACGAGTAAAAAGTATCTTTCCGAGTTGGCGAGCCTGAAGACCGACCAGCAGCTAGCTGTGAGTTGGAAGAGGCTGAATTGCTCCCGTAAATGTTGAAGGCCAGTCTCGCCAGAGAGTTGGATGGTCTTGAGCCAAAGGATGAACTTGGCTGAGAATTTCCCTGCTCATTCTGGTGGTTGTTCGAGCCGTACAGCCTGAATTTGTTCTCATACGACGACATTCTGAGCAACAAGATCCTCCTTTTTCCTATTCTACTAGGAGTATTAGCTGCCTTTTTGTGTCTCGGTGCTTTTAACTGGCGCAGAATCGACTACCATCAACACTTTTGCTACGAGACACACCATCTACTATTTACTGTCAGCTACGCAGAAAGCAAGTAAACTCAGTCTGTTCATATAAGAAGAACTTCTCCTGTTCGCACAAACTCGGAAACAGCAGAATATCGAAGCAAGTAAATTGAGCCTGCCAAGAGCTCAATTTCTTCATCAGCAACGACAATTGGTTGCAGAATATCCTCAACCACCTTCACAAAGACAGGTTTATCCATCTCGAACCCTTCCACCATCGAGATACCACCACCGGTGTCGTCCAATGCTTGCAGTTGCTCTGGTAAATTAGAAAGGAAGGTAGAATTGTACAGCTGTACTAAGGCTGCAAAGTGCTCTTCCATATATTCTGTCTCTTTTGGTGAAAGCCTAGCTAAAACTTCTTGGTCATTCCTGATAAAAACCGTATACTTGTCAATTTTGGATAATCTGGTTCTCAAATAAGACCTCAATAGGAAATTAACTCTATCCAATTCGCTCTCGACAACCATCAGTTGTAACTTGATATCCTTTTCCTGGGTCTGTAATTCAATGGAATTAATTTCAATGAACTCGATCTGTTTTCGTATTCTCATAAGCAATTTTTCGACCAATGATTCTTTGTACTGTAATAGTTCCGGTGCCATCCTTTCACTGATCCATACTTGTGTCAATTCAACCAAGTCTTTCCTCTTGTACTCCAATAAATTGAGTTCATCTGGTCTGGCATCTCGCTCAAACTCTTGTAAAATGTCATCAAAATCCACATCCATTTGAATTTATTTTTGGGAGCTTGATAATTTTGAAGATTTTCTACGTCTATATGAAAGCTTTCAAGTGTCAATGAATGATTTTGGAGCCAAAGAGCAACTTTTCTCTAACTTTACGTCCGCTTTATTTTGGTCCTGTTGGGTGGTTTAATGACGCGTCTGAAATTTTATTTTCATTTTTGATATACTGAGAAAACAACAACAACAACAGCAGTGAGAGAAGCAAATTTTTGCAACCGTTTAGGATGTCAAGAAGGGAGGAAATTGAAGCGAAGAGGCTCCGCCTTCAAGAGTTAAGAAGGCAACGTGAAGAGAAAGACCGCTTATCAAGAAACTCGTTGCCTATAAACCTTAATAACGATCATGAACAGCTGAAGAAGCATCAACTGGTTGATGACTTGGTGAACTCTCTTGTTGGAGATGGTGAAGTTGCTAACACTGCTGCTGTTACTGCCGCTCCTGTTCAGGAAGAAAGTACGAGGAGATCAATTCATAGGAGTATAGCTGTTCAAACAACCGAGATAGTGCCGAAATCAAACCAAGCGTTGACATACAACAAGAGCACGCAAACTATTGATTACGAGGCATTAGCAAAAGAAGAGCAGCAAAATGTAAGGAGACATGCTATTGAAGATAATGTAAACTCTGACATTGAAGAACACACACCTACGAAAGAAGAAGAGGACCAAGAAGAACTGGAATCAGTGGCAGAAGTCGCAGAGGTTGATGAACATCTTCTATCATCGTTTCTACAAGACTCTCTCAAGATCATAGATAGAGTCATTGATGAAGACAAAGATATCCTTCAAAGGTATACAAATCTGAAGAAGCAAGCAATGGAAGAAAAGCAATCTCATGTGCTCCTTCAAGCGTTGAAATTTGACCATGGTATCTACTCCCTTGATACATCCCCTTTCATCCCAGATCTAGTTGCAATCTCCACAGGTAACAATATCTACATATATAATATTAAATTCAATCAATATGAAAAGCAGTACAAGTCCGCCACAAAGATTCTTAATGTCCAATTTTCCAAGTTTCAGGCGAATCACATAATAGGAACAGGTTTCAATGGGAAGGTGCAAGTTTGGGATTTTGAAAGCTATTCCAAATTCCCAATCTTAGAATCGGCAGTGAGCTTAGATACACATGCGTATCCTGTTTGGTGTCTCAACCAACTTAATGAAAATAACGGTGTCGTAATCACAAGCTCCACTGATGGTAGAATCATGACTTGGGATCCAAGGATCTTATCTAAACCAATGAGTGAACCCATTGAATTGAAAATTCCAAAAAGTTTAAACCTAAGATATGATGAGCTCACTCCATTGGTAACGACGAACTTGCACAATGAATTGGGGTTTATGATCATTGGTGCTGAAGATGGTAATATTTATAAGATCAAGAGATTTGATAATAAAGTCGATGGAAACCCTGAAAAGATCATTGAAACGATATTTCAAGCACATACCGGCCCAATCACAGCAGTATCACCTTCTATCAAATTCCCTAACCTGTTCATATCATCTGCATTTGATTGGAAAGTCTATTTGTGGGATTCGAAGAATGATGAAGGACCGATTTTGCAAATATACAAAAGTGAGGCAGTTATGGACTGTTCCTGGAGAAATGAACACCCAACACAAATCGGGTATATTTTTGAAAACGTCTTTGAGTTATTGGATCTTAGTATTGATACAGTTACACCAATTGTGAAGATCATCACTGAAAATACATTAAACAAATTGAAATTCGATAAGGAGGGTAAAAATGTGGTCTTAGGTAGTATTAAAGGAGAGGTTTTGATTTATGAATTGATCACAGATGAGTTCAAATCAGAAATAGGAAAATTGATAAAATTATCTAAAGGCTAAAAAGATAGAATATTATTTGCTCGTTACAACCGTAATTTGCAAGAATCATCAATTAGGAAATCACCATGGGGCAGCAGTACCATCAAACTGCAAGAACTTACCGTTGTCTTCCCTGTTTACCTTCTCAAACACCTCAAGTTGCTGTCTCACACTATCTTCAACTTCAAGAATGTGGCCAGGTTGGCCAGCAAGCGCAGCAAGTTCAGGCTTCAAGCTGAGGAAGAATGGGATAGCTCTAGTAAGACCATCGGTACGAACAACACCTGGGTGTAAGGCGAGAATAGTGAAACCTTCGTCTTTCAAGTCATCAGCCAATAATCTTATTGAATGGTTCAATGCTGCTTTAGATTGACCATAGGCAGCATTTGGAAATGGATCGCTACTAACAGAACCAGAAATTGAAGAGATAAAGAAAGCCTTTCTTGTTTCACGTAGCTTCAATAGTGGGTAAACGGTTTTAGCGGTAAAGATTGGTCCTAAGGTATTTGTAGCATAAAGTTTCTCGTACACTTTTCTCTCAACGTCAAAGATGTGACCTTGGCCAGCAAGGTCACCACTACCAGCATTGTGAATATAGACATCGATACCAGTTGGAGCAACTTCCTTCAATTGAGGTGCTAATTTATCAATTGATTCTTGGGATGATACATCAAGGATAACCACTTTAACTTTTGGGTTAGAAGCTGCCAGCTTGGTTAATTTCGATTCGCTATGAGAACGAGCAGAGCCAATGATGAGAGCATTTGGGTATTTCTCAGACAATTGATTCACCAATTCAAACCCAATACCACGAGTAGCACCAGCGACAAAATAGACTTGAGCCATGTTATAATAATTTAATTTTTCTCTTGTGTAATTTATACCTAATTCATGATCAATTGGTGAAATCCATGGGAGAATAGAGCACTCCCTTATATGGTTGTTTCTTTATCAGCCGTGGTTGCCTGCCACATAGCTGGTATTTACTGTTTACTAATCTTGATCGGAATTAATACCTGAAATCCGTTAACTCCAGGATGGTTCGTAACTTTAATTCCGTTTTCTGGGGAATTAGTCAATTACTAAAGTGGCTGAAACAGTCGAATAAGCAAATAAAAATGAAACACAGAAGAAATTCTCTGAAAGGTGAACTAAAACCGAGCGATACCTCCGAGACTCCAGCATTATTCAAAAGCTATGAATTGTTCCCGTGCTATTAATTCTGACGTTTTTTTTTCTGACGTTGGAAGCACACATGATAATCAGACGTTAACCTAATACGAGAAAGGTTTCTGGTATTCACACATGATATGATCTAAGATATTATCGTATTTATAAAAAGTTATACAGAACGAAACTAACCACGATGAAACTGACCTAGTTCGAATAGTGAACATCTACTCTTTATTAGTTTCTTTTCTTCCAAAAGTTAAACTTGATCACCACGAAAGAGCGGAGCCATCGTAATTGAAGAACTTCCCGTTATCTTCCTTGGTCAACTTGGAGTACAGCTCAAGTTGTCCCTTGACACTTTCATCCGTTTCAATAAAGTAGGAATCCACCACAGCGGCGATCTCAGGTCTCAATTTCTTCAAGAATGGAATAACTGAGTCAGCCATTTCTGTATGAACAACACCTGGATGTAAACCAATAACGATGAAACCTTCATCTTTCAAATCATCAGCCAACAATCTAGCTGAATGGTTCAATGCTGCTTTAGACTGACCATATGCGGAAGTTGGGAATGGTGTCTCTGTAAGAGAACCAGCAACTGAAGAAATGAAGATAATCTTCTTTGTATCACGTTGCTTCAAGAATGGATAAACAGCCTTAGCGGTAAAGATAGCACCTAAGGTGTTGGTGATGTAGTGTCTTTCATAAACATCTCTAGCAGCTCCAAAGATATTTGTCTGAGCAGCAGGTTCGTCCACTCCAGCGTTGTGGATGTAGACATCAATACCAGTTGGAGCAACCTCCTTCAATTGTGCTGGCAATGCATCTATTGATTCTTGAGATGAAACATCTAAAGTTAGAACTTTGACTTTTGGATTAGAAGCAGCCAATTTAGTTAAGTCAGATTCTTTCTTGGAACGAGCTGAAGTAATGACTGTAGCATCTGGGTACTTTTCAGTTAGTTGTTTGACTAATTCAAAACCAATACCACGGGTACCAGCAGCGACGAAATAAACTTGAGACATTATAACTGAGTGTTTGATGGGAATTGAGAATTCTTTACTGAAGCTCTCATTCTCACTTTATTCACTGAATAGAGTGGAGATATCGATACCTTTTATATGCCATTCTTTTGATTACTAAAACAACAGTGTACAACCATGGAATTCCGTTATTTCGAGTTATGTTTCGAGAGTTTATATCGCAAATAAGTTTCGGAATTCCGTTTTTAAAGGGGAAATGCTCGGAAACAACACCAGACAAGTCAATTGTAGTACGTAGGATGCACCTTGAACAACTCGATAGATATAATTGGAAATAAGATCGAAGTTCTTTTCTTTTTATTCTTTTCGTTACTTTCTCGATATGGGATGAGGATGTTCAGGTTAAGTCCAACATTCTTAAGCAACATATAAACCACTCCGTCAGGACGGATCAATAAGGATATCACCACCAAGTTAACTTCTAAATGTATTACTATTACCTTCTTGCCTAATACTACAAATTCATAATTTATAAAGTAAATATATCATCACGGGCTATATCATAAGCTCGAAACATCTATGAGGCTAATCACCATGGTTACCAAGGGGCGACAGTTCCATCATAGTTCAAGAACTTACCGTTATCTTCTTTGGTTAGCTTGCCATACAATTCGATTTGCTTTCCAGCACTCTCATCCTTTTCAATGAAGTAAGCATCTAGGGAGGCAAGTTCAGGTTTCAATTTCAATAGCAAAGGAACAGTGGAATCAGCCATTTCTGTATGGACCAAACCTGGATGTAAACTAATAACGATGAAACCTTCATCTTTCAATTCATCAGCCAACAATCTGATTGAATGGTTCAATGCTGCTTTAGATTGACCGTACGCAGAACTAGGGAATGGACTCTGGGAGAGAGAACCAGCAACTGAAGAAATGAAGATAATCTTCTTTGTATCACGTTGCTTCAAGAATGGATAAACAGCCTTAGCGGTGAAGATAGGACCTAAGGTGTTGGTGTTGTAGTGTCTTTCATAGACATCTCTAGCAGCACCAAAGATAGTTGTCTGAGCAGCATGTTCATCCAAACCAGCATTGTGGACATAGACGTCAATACCAGTTGGAGCAACCTCCTTCAATTGAGCTGGCAATTTATCTATTGATTCTTGAGATGAAACATCTAAAGTCACAACTTTGACTCTTGGATTAGAGGAAGCCAATTTAGTTAAGTCAGATTCTCTTGTGGAACGAGCTGAAGCAATGATTGTTGCATCTGGGTGCTTTTCAGTTAATTGTTTGACTAATTCAAAACCAATACCACGAGTGGCACCGGCGATAAAATAAACTTGAGACATTATGATTAAGTTTTTTATAAGGATTAAAGATTTTTTATTCAAGTGTGTTAACTAGTTAACTACTTGCTGTTGTTGTTTTTGGTTATCTAATTAATGCAATCAGTAAGAAAGTGGGAGGAAATCGTTGTACTTATATATTCTTTTTTGATTATTAAAAGAATAACGGAATTCCGCTTTTTTGGACACTAAATAATAAATGTTAAAGGTAGCAGGAATAGATTAAACCCAAACCATTATTAATTGAACAATTAGTAATTTAAATTAGAGACTACTCTGTTTCTGAAAGTTCTTTGTTATGTTCATTTAGACGCCTCTTTGATCTTCTGGATGTGTGTACCTGTATACTTTATTTGTGTTCAACCAACAATGAAACTGTTGATAATTTTACTTCATTGCAATCTCGACATCTCAAAAGGTAAACGTTGGTTTTAGGCAGCGGAGTGTGGTACATAACAAGCTAATGGTCTCCTACTACTTGATTTGCGGAGGCTTTCAAATAAAAGAAAGTTAGTGTAAGCCTCCTAATGATAGCTCTCACACGATGTTCTGCTTACACATCGATATACTCTATTCCACTATCTCCGATTACAAATTACACGAGACGCCAAAAGTTAGCTTCATATTAGATTTTATTCGTGGTATTGGACTTCAGCTTGCTAGCCAGATTTCACAGGATCCATTCAATACTATCAATTGGCACTGTCTGCCCAACTTCTGAGCTTCACCACTTGGCAAAGTTCCAAGGAAACGTGTAATTACTAATTTCCTCGAATTATTTCCTTAGAAGGTTCGATCGATTTCTTTGGTTTCAAAACTTTCTGGAGATTGCTCGGCATGGAATTGGCCTCTTCATCTCAAATCGTGGTATCGGTGGCCCTAAAAATGGCGTCAAGTGTTGGAATTTAGTGTTCATCCCATTTTAAGCACTCCTAGCAAATCATGCTTATCTCCCTGTGTCACACCATTTAAGCCTGAGCTTCATCCCTAAATCTGTAGACATACATCCTTGAAGAAAAAAGACACTACGCAAATCATCCTCCATACACCAACGGGTGAATCGGTCTTACTAACGTCAGCCTTTGCCCAGTCAAAGGCAGCATTAAGCCATTCAAGGAGGTTACTCTCTTTTGTTTTGAAAGATGAAGGGTTTACTGTAGTTGGTGTTCACCCTGGCCTGGTAAAGACAGATAGGTCACGGCATTATTGAAGGATTAATCACGCTTAAAAATACAGGCATGAGGGGTTTTATCGATGATATTAGTATCATCTATAAAGAAAATGCAAATAAGCCCATCTGAATAGTAAATTAACAATCAATGACGCGGATAAGCCTTTTAATTAAGCGACTCTACAATCGCTGGTTATTACAACGAACCAGGTTATACAAGATTTAAACTTCATGATCAAAGATTAACTATGACAAATAATCTAAACAAAAATATCTATATGAGGCAAGTTGTGATCTTTTCTCAATGACCAGTATTCTCCGGTAAACTGCCAATATTCCTCCCCAGTTAATGGATGCACGACACGCTTAAAAAAATTTGGCTTGTGTCCAATTCCTTTTTGCTCTGTAATCTTTCTCTTGGCTCTCTGCTTTTCTTCAACTTTATGCTTCAAATCACTAGCATCATCGTATCTACCTTCCTCCATTGCTCTTTGATCTGGTCTTAATCTAGTATCTGACTTGCATAACCAAGGTAAAAGTCTTGGCTGTGGAGCATTCAATGAAATGGCATATTTAGTTAAGTGGAATGGAACGTCAGGCCTTGGAGCCGGTTGCCAAATCACAAATTTGGTTCCACCAATATCATCTTTGATACTGAAGTTTTCTTTACCCGTTACTTTCTTACCATAAATCTTGGAGTTCCAATGACCACCAATAGCCCAGTGCTTTTTCCCGTGTGAATCAGTAACCACACCGCTCAATTCATAAGCTGAATTTCCTCTCCAGCCTCTTGGCTTGAAAACCACGCTACATTTATCACCTGTTCTGTGGTTAACAATCTCCATTTCACCATAGTTATCAATTTGTGGATTACCAAGCATGATACCACCTACTGAGGAAGTGATCTTCTTCCAAGTGTAAACCTCCTCTTCCTTCTCTGAATCAGGTCTTAAATGCAAGAACCAACCTCCTAAAGGTTGAGCATCGAAAGAACGGCCATTAAAACCAGCTTTAACAGACGTTTCACCGTAATAATCCCATTTTGCCGATTCAGTGTAAGCTGCATTAACAGGTGGATGGTGACTGACTTGCTCTGTAAAGTATCTAAACCCTAAATCAGGCCTTGAATACTCGAATGTTTCGCCTAATAATGGATTAAATGGCTTAGCAATACGGCCAATCGTTGATGAATATTCTGAAGCAGCAAAGGCAGCAATATATAGTAGTCTCTTAGTGGAATCATGAAATGTAGCCGCTTCATCAAGTAAATAACTGTACTCCAAATCTTCCGCAATTCTTTGTAACATGGAGGTAGGTTCATTGAAGGTGACTGGTAACGATATTTTGGTGATATCTTTGCCAATCATTGATTTCAAGATACCCCACAAGCTAATCTTTGGTCTGTTATCAACTTTAAGGGGCAGCTCTGTTCTTATTGGATCTTCATACCCCAAGAATGAGCCTTCTTTCATGAGAAGTTCATGCTTTTTTCTTTGAAGTTCATTTCTGTATTTTGAAACATCTTCATTTTGTTCTTCTTTGCCCTCTTCTTCCGTTGATATCAGAGTGGACTCATCGCTTGGTTCTTGGTAGGTTTTACCTTCTTCTTGTTGTTCAGGAGCCTCTGGAATAACTGGCGGAATCTCTATAGTTTGGATATCTTCACCTTGTTCTTCAGCATCTGAAAACTCGTCAGCATCAAAGAATTCTTCTTCTGAGTCTTCCTCATCTTGGAGAATTTTAGTGATCTCGTACTGTGCATCTTCTACTTGAGAATCATTTTTTGGAGAAGAAATGGCTTCCACGCTCTTTTCACCTTGGACATTCTCGACGACAATGGCTACTCTTGATTCATCAGTAGGTGTGTTCATATGAGCATCTGGCTCCATTTTCAAGGTAGTAGCCAGTGGAGCGCTGTATGATTGTCTTCTGTGTAAAGCTTTTTTGATCTTCTTTCTTTCCTTTTCAAACACTTCCAACTCCTCCTTCTTAGCTAGTAATTCATTTTCTAGGTCTCTAATTGAATTAATCCATAGATCATTGATATCTCTTTGCTTATTCAAACTATTGATCAATTTCTCGTCTCTTTTGTTGACAAGTTCATTATAGTTCTTGAAGCCGTTAATCAAGGAGCCAACGGCTTTCTGCGATATCTCCAAGGTTTCATCATTAACACCAGACTTCTGTAACAATTCAAGCAAATCTTTCAATGAACTTAATTCGACTGAAAACCTGCTCCTTAACACTGAGATTTCCTGTGCGAATGGACCAGATGTGTCATTAATGTCTTCCAACTCTCTCGAATTTAGGTAATCGTCCTCCTCTTCATCGTCTTCGTCGTCAGAATCCTGCACAATATTTAAATGATCAAACATCGTTTTTCCATCCTTAGATTTGCTTGGTTTTGAGTGATTGCTATTTTGCTGACTCAATGTTGAATAAGCACTGGCTAAAGATACGTCACTATTTCTTCTGCTTAAAGTATTTTGAGTTCCCAGCAGAGCATTTCTTTGGTCCAGGCTGATTCTTCCATTGGCAGCTTGTTTCTGGGCAATCTTTGTGGCTTTTTCTTTATCCTTGGAATATCTTATAGCACCTTGTAAACTCCAGACCCATCTATTAGTCTCAATTGGATGATTACCTTTCAGATGCCATCTAATACCGCTATTTCCAATAATTTCAAACTTCAATTTCTCGGAAGAGTCTAGATGTAAAAGGGCATTTTTCATGTTTAAAGAACCTCTGCAAGCATTGTTGGTATCCTCTTGGCTCTTGTAATACGATAAAATTCCGTTTGAATCTAACACAAACCAGCGCAATTTGTAGCCTGAAGCAAAATTGGTCCATTTTCTCAAATAACCTTTGTAAGTTGGAGCAGTCAGACCACCAATTCTACCTGTATTGGTATTAATGACAGTCTGCTCTTGACAAGCCTCCTTCAAAATTTGCCTCATGGTTTCATTTTGCTTCCCTACGAGCTCTAGTGGTAATTTACCCTTTCTGTCTCTTTTGAACGGGTCACCACCATGGCTTAAAATCCATTTCACCATACCGATATCATTCTTCTTTATGAATTCATGAAGTACCGTCTCACCAGTTTCTGGATCGTAACCGTTTATGTCCAATAGTTCATAGTTTCTAGGAACAGCTAAGATTTCATCTAAGGTAGCCATATCATGATTTAAGAAGGCTTGCTTGAACTCCGTTGCTATCTTTTCAATGTAGCGACCCCTTTCATGCTGCATCAAGGCAACCAT
Organism: Taiozyma yuanshanica; assembly: GCA_030569295.1. Lineage (NCBI taxonomy): Eukaryota > Fungi > Ascomycota > Saccharomycetes > Phaffomycetales > Wickerhamomycetaceae > Taiozyma > Taiozyma yuanshanica. Next base: position 616,596 of record JAJMKP010000004.1, read on the forward strand.
GTTCAAATCTTTCGTCAAATCGATAGGCTGCTTCAGATCGTTATTCAAAATTGTGTCATTGATTCTTGGGTCTCTCAACAACAATTGAGCCACATCTAGTCTGTTGTTTAAAGCAACCAGGTGTAGTGGAGTGTTTCCATGAATATCTTGCTCATTGATATCAATACCAAAATCCTTTGAGTATTCCTCAGACAATAATCTTGCAATGAGCTTTGCTGGGGCAACTTGAACTGCCAAGTTCAGGATGAGACTCTTCACTTGTTCAAGTTGATACGTGTTTGCTTTACTTTCAAGTGATTCTACCAATGACTTCAGCTGCTCGATATTGTTGTTCTTAAGAGCATCAAGGATCTTCAGTTTGAATAAAGGAGGGTTTATCGTTAACAGATTATTGCTCGCTTCTTTTGTAGTTGAACTTGACAACTGTCAGCAAGAGGTCCCAAGAAGTGATCAAACTGGTAAGGTTTTTCGCATTACTCACTTCAATTCTGAGTCGTCTGACATTTTTACTTTTATTGTGGGAGTTACTTCAGGGCTCTTGGCTAGATTCTGCGCCTCGTTTCTATACTTTTCTGCTCTCCGTTTGCTTTTAATTCGCTCATGATGACTTTTAAGATGCGATTAAAGCTGATGGTTCGCGAAAAATGTAAACAGGGAAGGAATTACGTCAGAACAAGAAATTGATGGTGCAAAACTTTAAAAGCAGATCCATAACGGACTAAATTGCCCAAAGTAAAGCACATGGAATTTTTACTTCATTTCTATCTCTTAAGCACTGGATTCTTCATTTTATTGTTCCTCAATTCACTTAAATTTGATACCTTTTAATGAAATCAATCCTATAATATTTGTATTCCTAGGAAACCGAAGATGAATTGTATGGTAGATAACGTTGAAGGTAATTAATTTACCGTCGGAGAGATCACTTCCTCTTCTCGAAATTAAAGATTCTTCGACTTTAAGATCGTTTATTCAATCTAATATTGAAACCCGTAAGTATCATGTGCTATATATCGAAATCTGCTATACGGAGCACCAATCGAGCTTCTGGAGCTTGTAACCAATCAATATTAGTAGTCTTTCGGGAAGTTTTCCAGATAAGTTTTTCCCTACGTTGCGTCGCGTGGCAGCAGAAGAGTTAAAATTACGGATCTTTATCTTCAGAGGAGAAAAGACTTTCCGAACTATATCCTCCGAAATGGTTTACCCGCAGAGTAGTATAGGAGGACACAGAGAAGTAACAGAAGAGAACAAACCCGCGTGCAAATCTATCTGTTTGTGCGTCTTGTGTGGCCCGGACCTCCCGTATTCGGAAAGAGATAAACACCAGGGCTCAATTCGGACGTTGCAAAAAGTACAAGCACTAAAAAACCAACACAAATCAGAAACACACTCGACTTTATTTCTGAACTCAGAACAGAGAAAGCAGTAAGTCACACTGACATTCTGCTTCTCCAATAACGGTTACCACACTCCTTTAAATCTCCAATCTTCATAAGATCTTTTCTCGCACTGTGACTTATCTTGTCCCAGCTGTTTCCTAGTCTGTGAAAAATCACCACGGTTACCCACAATTTTTAAATAACACACCAATACACTTCCCAAGTTTTAATTCCAGCTCACGCACAGCCCCAGTTGGATAATATAAGAATGAAGAGACTTTTCTCAGGCAACCGCTCAGCTACTTCCTCTCCAAAGCCCAACGAAGGTGGCTTTCGATCAGCCTCCCAAACTCCACAACCTCCTGGAAGTGGGCACGCCGTTGACGATGAGTCCATAAGTCCAGAGCTAAGTCCTATCATTACCTTGATAAGTGCTCAGGCTCATCGTCGTTACCATGAAGGTGTCTTCATGTTGCTACAAAGTATTAATTCGGAAGGCGAACCAGTGGCTAATCGCCGTTGGAGAGAAGTTTATGGTGTCCTTTTAGGGACTCAGTTGGCAGTTTGGAACATTGAGGAATTAGAAAAGTACCAAAACGACACTGAAGCCTTGATAAATGCAAGTTCTAAACCTGATTATATCAATTTCACAGATTCATCATTCAGAGCCGTTGATAAGTTAGAAAATAACCAAGGCTTAAAGAATGTTATTATTGTGTCCACAACCTTGAAAAACCAGTTCTTACTCCAATATCCAGATATTGAGGACTTCCAACGTTGGAACTCCGCCTTCAGACTGTCAACTTTTGAATACACTTCATTACAAGAAGCTTACACCGGCGCATTACTATCCGCAAGAGGGTCCAAATTATCAGATATCAGAACCATTTTGGCCGAGACAAAGTTCAATTATGAGGACTGGGTTAGTGTTAGATTCGGCTCAGGCATGCCATGGAAGAGATGTTATGCGGTCATTGAGCAGCCCTCAAAAAAGTCAAAAGGCTCTAAGATCTACAAAGGTACAGTCTCATTCTTTAAAGACGAGAAGAAAAATAAGAAGGCTGCCATGGCTATTATCAAAGACGCTAGCGCAGCATATGCTTTGTATCCAAATGCTGTCAAGATGGTCGATCATAGTACCATGATCAAGTTAGAAGGTACTGTTTTCTTTGAAACATCCAAAAAGGCGCTACCAAAGGAGGCATCTGTTTACTTCATGCCAGAACAACATAGTGCCGTCCCAGGTTATGACACTTTGATTAGATTTTTGATCCCCTTATTGAACACATTCAACCTTTACGGTAGGCCAAAGAGATTGAATGCCAATAAAAACGAAATGAACTCGCTGTTATTTGGCTTACCCGTCCTCCCGCATGTTCATTACTTGGAAGTTGATGATTTGGTTCTATTGTCGAGCAATGCTTCCTCTTCGACTTGGTTGGTTACTGATTGGAGACAAAAGATCAAAGAAGTACTAGCAAGAAAGCTGGAAACTGGTTACACCGGCTGCGGTTCAAGTCATGGCCTCATCGGGGCTATGAACTCACCAGCAGTTGGCGCACAGGATTTCATGGACGTTAGAAGTTTTGGCTCAGCTAATAGACCAATGTCTCCATTATCTCCTAGCTTCCTGCCTCAGCCACGTTTTAGAGACTCATCTGTTTCTAAGGCAAGCTCTCTGAACATCGATTCAGGTGAGGAGAGTGGCCCTCCATCTCCGCAGAAAACCAATAGAAATTCTGAAATCACACAGATTTACGAGGACTATTCAGGTATCGTGAAAGCTAATGAAGGATACAAGAAGTCTACGGAAAGTTTGGGTAGATCAGCATTGGATCTTCCAGGTGCACAGAATACTTTATATCACCAGAAGAAGAGTGTTTTATCAGATTCCTCAATCCAAAGAAAAGCCGGATTTCCATCTCAGGACCAGCGCTCTCAAAACTCAAATCCATATTCCAATTTCAAGCACGATCAGAATGAAAATGAACTAGATGAAGATTTTGATGATGATGATGTTTTCAAGAAAGGACTATCGGATTTGAAGGTTGAAGATGATGAACTCAGACCAGGTAATGAAGATGTGTTCAATCCAGGTTATGGTGCTGCTCCATCAACGTTGACTGATGAGCCACAATTGGCTGTATACCCAAAGAGCAATCCAGTTCCAGCAATCAAGGTTGAACAGGCTTATACCAGCGGAAGAATCTCGCAACAGTCGCCTGTTGAAAGTGCAACAACATCACATCCATACTTGACGGATGATAATCAACAGTCTTCTATGCAGAAACACTCACACTTACAGTATCAGTCAAAAACTCATCCTCAAACACAACTACAACCTCAGTCTCAAACTCAGAAACCAGGAGAGCCATTTTCATACCAACAATATCAGCAACCAGTTCCACCTTCACATTCAAGTATTCCAAGATCGCAAGCTCAAAAATTCCCACCCCCAATCCCTCAAGAACAAGTTAATGCTAATGCTGTTCCTTTTCCAGACCAACAGAAACGTGCTGTACCGTCACAATCACAAGGATATACCCAACAATCAAAAGCGCCACCCCAGCAGCAATATAGACAAGGGCCGCCTGCGCCACCATCATCATTTCAACAGTATCAACAACCAAACCCGTATCAACAGCAGCCTTCGCATCAAAACCAAAGGCAACATCCGCAAGGTAACAGCTATTTGCCTCAACAAGGACCACAGAGCTCTCCTCTTTCACAGCAGCCACAAGGTCCAAGACCGCAGCAGAGTCGTCAGGGAATTCCACCACAACAACAGTCTCAGCAGAGGAAGGCACCACCACTGTCACAACAGCAACAACCCCACTTTCAACAACACCCCCCTTCTCAGCCAAATTCACAATATCCACAGGGCCAGCAGCCTCAAGGTCCAAGACTACCGCAGCAGGGTTATCCGTCACAGGGCGTTCCAAATTCTCAGTTCCCACCTAGGAAGCCTGTCCAGCAGCATGGTCCACCTCCACATCAAGGTAATCCTTATCAGCAAAGCCAAGGTCATCAAGGTCAACTACAGAGCAACCCATACCAACAGAGTGGCCCTGCCCCTAGACCTCAGCAAAACTTTCCTCAACAACAGCAAGGTGGCTACAGAACTTATCAACAACAGCAAGGCCCATCAGGTCCGCCAGGTCCAGGTGTTCAAGGAAATCCACGATCTGTTCCACAGGGGCAATATGGCCAACAAAATCCGTATCAACAGCGTCCTCCACAACAGATCAATCCTTATCAACAAGGTAATCCATATAGTAGATGAGTGAAATACAGTAGGTTTATAACGAATAAGGACGTTCTATTTTCTTTCCAATCTTTTGGACCCATAGTTGTAGAACTCTTTCTATAAGCTCTCAAAGCCAAGCTTGATGATAATGAAAACTAGAGTGAATTCAAAAGTAAGAATAATAATTAGATACAAAAATACATCGTCTATTTAAGTTGATTCCGTTCCCTGCTTCTCTTCCTTTAATTCAGTAACACCGCTCATCCATAAATGACCAATGAAATCATACCATCTATAGTCAGTTTCATTCCATTGGACCATAAGACCTTGCTCTTCCAACTTAACACCTGATCCAATGTATTCATAAGCACACCAAGTATAGCCGTAACAATATTTATGCTCATCAGTCCAGCCACGATCTGGATTACCGTCTTTATTTTCACTTTGAATTTCTTGCGGTGGTGGCACAATTGCGGCCCTGATCTTGATTTCCTCGCGGTAATGCAGCTCCAACTTATCTTGTTCCCAACCTTTAAATAATGGTTTATCCTTATCTTGTCCAGCAGCACCGGTGTTCTTACAGAATGTCATACCCGAGTTGATCCAAAGTAATGTGCTATTGTCATGAGAATCAATATGACCAGGATGGTTGGAGCATAGTTCGTTAGCCTTTGAGGCTGGTAATCTCTTGTTCGCTTGTGGGGTAAGTTCACCTATTGAAGCAGCACCCAAAGTGTTGAATTCATAGTTTTCATCACCGACAACTGATAAGCCTAACCAGAATAGCTCCTTGTCACCATGAACTTTCGAGGTAGTAGTACTCCAGAAATTCAATTGGACAGCAGCCAACATCCCAGTGAAGTGTCTTTTTCTGTTGACAACAACAACACCAGATTCCATAAAATGGTTTCTTCTATAACCAATGAATCTATTATCCAAAGTGTGGTTGGTGACTCGAGGGATATTGTAGAAGTAGTTATCTAACTTTGATGGGAATAATCTCTTGAAGTAATTGACTTGATTTTGAGTGTTTTGACCTTCTACGGCACGATCCTTGAAGAAATAAGCACCTTTCTGTACATATTCTGGGAATTTTAGGATCTGGTCAAGATTAGTAAATGGAACTGCATCTGTATCAATTAAGATCATTTCCTCAAATGAGTTAAAAAGATATGCTAATAATTTGTTAGCGTATTTTTGAAAATGATCTTTGAACTCAGGCTTGATGGACTGACGGACATTCACGAACCAGACCTCCTGTTTAGGAAATTTCAATTCAGAGGTTAGTTGCAGGTCTTCATAAACCCTTGGCAATTGGTCCGTTTTGATAACTCTTCTGAATTCATGGATTAAAGCCTTTTGATTTTCTTCAGACAAATCACCCTTGTGCATAATTTGGATAGGTAAAGTGTTACCATTTGCTCTCAAGGTCCAAGCCAATCTTTTCAGTTCATCAACTTGACCATCACCAGCACTTATGACATAACCTTTGCCATTGATTGAATTTTTGAATGCTTTCAGGAAACAATCAGAGCGATCACGTTTGATCAATTTCGACTGCGTTATATCTGAGTATTCATCGTTTTCGTAGTTTTCAATATTAGTTAAATCTGGGACACCGATTGATTGAACACCGTCCCATCTTGTAAACACAGGAGTGATGTTCGATAACCATGGAAAGATTCTTGCCTCTGTGTCATAACATAAGTCCTGAGAATCGGCATCAAATTCATCATCATCTTTTTCTTTGAAGTAAGAAGTGACATAACCTAATTTTGGAATAGTTTGATCTTCAATAAAACATTTGCCAAAGATACGTAAAGTTGACATAGCATCGATGATTTTGTTGTCAATTTTATTCGAGTCAAATTTCTTTTCGTCATATTCTTTTTCTAACTCTAAAATTTTTTGTTCATTCAAGACTAGCTTTGGATCATCTAACAACTTAAAATCTAGGAATTCTTGGAAAGTGTATAAATTATCATCATGGCCCTTTGTATCAAAGTTGTCGAATTTCCAATTGTGATTCTGATGAGACATTTGATCAAAGTAATAATTACATTTCTTATCCCAGGATAACTTTTGGAACTCTTCTGGCGCAAAATGTTTTAATATGTTATCATAATTGGAGGCATAAACATCAGATTTCAATAAGACCAATGGTGTGGATGGTGAAAAGAATGAACCAGCATTTCTCAAAATCAAGAATTGGGCAAAGATAATGAATATGAGCAGACCAACAAAAATCTGCAGGTTTATGAAACGTTTGTTAAACGAAATATTTTTAGCAGCGTGTATTAACACTTGAGCATGTCTTATCCCTTGATTAAGGGTTCTTTCGAGCGACATTCAATCAAAAACAACAACAATAGCACCGTGATACGTTCAAGCGTGTAACAATTAGAATTAAAGCAACGGATTAAACAGAGGGAGCAAATGCCTATATTAACACAAGTCACACCTCATATACGTAGATAATGATAGCTGGCAGGATGGGAAACATTTTTTGAATTTGAGGTTTGTTTACCTCCTTCAGTTTTTTTTTCCCTCAAAGGT
>JAJMKP010000004.1:623880-635594 GCA_030569295.1 Taiozyma yuanshanica
TTTTTTTTTTTTTTTTTTTTTTTTTGCATAATCTCTTCCTTTTACGGGTCTTCTGTTTCTCTGTCCTCGTCTTTGAACTTTCATCAATATCCTCTGATACTGCCAAAGAATAGGATTGCTTTTATTTTATTGCTTATAAAGCAGTAGATTATGTATCTAACAACAACCACTTGGAGTGCCGTCTAATTTCAAGTGAGAGAGCTTTACAAAGAACCTCACAGATTTGTTTCTCATGAAGCATCAAGTTGATAAGTTACACGCCACTACTGAGAGCATAGAAGTTGAAGGCTTTTCCTCTCCTCGATAGCAAAAGTTCCATCTCTAGTCAGTCCTTCCATGAGCCAATCTCTCAAATACTTTTGAACGCCAGAAGTAGTCGATCGCTATCGAAGGCTAGTGAGTATAAGTGGTCTCTTTCTTCACAATTCCCCCTTTTAATTATGGCAGGACAATATTGTAGCCATCAGCTTCCACGGTTATCTCATTCTTTCTCAAAATGACTTAATTCTTCTTACTGTTGCAAGATCTCAGCACTAGTCGTCCTAAATGGTTTCTGTATTAAACTAGAAGCTACAATCAGCGGTGAATTGTTGATAAGCAGCAAGCGGAGACAAACCAGAGAAGAAGCAAAAGCCTGCTCAAGAACAACAAACAAAGTTGTCCAGAGTAAAATTATTGAGATCTGCTCCATGTTTCAGACGATACAAACTCTTGCATAGCGTCATTATTTAACCCGGAGCAGATTGACAGACAAGCAAAAAATTGACAGGCTTGAAGTTACGCTGTGGTAACTTTAAGAGCATTAACATGCTCGCAATCCCCAATAAAGGAAGTAGCGGTGGACTCAGGCATGGAAAAGTAAAATTTCATAATAGGAGCACATGTAGCATGTGAACAATACCAAAATTTTAATTAATTAAACAGCTTTAAATCCCGATAACAACAAATACTCAAACGTGATGCAATGTCAAGGGGAACGATGGCGAAGATTGTGCAATAACACTATCACAGGCAGTTGCCGACGACAACAATCCATTAGTGCCAATAAAAAAAATCATCATGAAAAGTACCACTAGTGTTATGATAATGCAATAAACCGTTGCTACTCATCATAACTTAGGTCTTCATTTAAAACAAGACCACTGACCACTTAAAATAATCAGCATTTCTGGAGAGCTTTAACCCAGTCCAAGTAAATGACAGAGTACTGCTGATAACCTTAAATCCTAATGCGAGTGACCCTTGCTTTCACTAATTTTTGCTGTACTGGGCCGTGGAATAATATATCAATCAGTTAAGAATACAAACCATAATCCTCATTTTCTTAAACTCCGAGTGTCTCCGACCACTATTTAAACCAAACCTTCTTAAAACAATTACACATCGCTTTGATTTTCATCTTTTGCAAAATTGGAATTTTTAAACTTCAGAGAAACAACTACAAAGCTTTAATACTAGTTACTAAAGGTCACGTGCTACACCTACGTATATAATCTGTTGATGATTTACAGGGTTCAAAATTTTTTTTTAATATTATAGAAGGCTTAATCAGTTGATGTCACGTGACATAAGGAGTACATAACAGGGTTTAATGATTTCTTAAATGTTAGGCTTCAGCTGGAGAACATATTAACGATCTTTATGTTTGACGTACGCATTTTAGATTTTGCTCGATATTCCTTAATCCAGGTTAAATATAATCAATAAGAGTATAGTTATTGACGACATAATCTGAGAATGTCATATACAGACTCTCTTTTTGAGTCTAAAAAGCACATTTTTCATACGATGAAACGGACATCCACAAAAAGGTTGATCGCCATTACTCTAGGTGTTTTCATATCAGTACTGCTAACCATCCAGATCGTCTATGAGATATCAACCTTTGAAATTGTTAACAAGATTCTTCCTGGTGAAACTGTTCCAGATTATGCTAAGAGCAAAGAGTTGGATAGTCTCAGGAATAGTCCTGAGGTCAAAGAAAGTGCCAATTATACCGAAGAACATCTATTATCATTGCCACTCTTAGAGAGAATGAGAATCGTTTATCCATATTCAATCAATAACTCACCGCTGCCGAAAATTGTGACACAGTCATATAAGGATAAAAACATTGCACTAAGCTCAAATTTGGTTAGATCTTGGTATGAAAACGAACCTGAGTTTACTCATTATATTTATGACGACAGAGAACTATATCGACTATTGCTTCGCAATTTTGGTGTTCTGTTCCCAGAAATCATAGAGACCTTCAACAATTTACCGAGAAACATATTGAGATTTGACTTCTTCAGATACTGCGCACTTTTTCTGAACGGTGGTATTTATACAGATATTGATACTGAAAAGACCAAGCCATTTGAACAGTGGATAAGCTTTAACAAGACGCTATATGGGGAAGAGAATACACTGGGTATGGTCACAGGAATAGAAGGTGAATGCGATTGTGAGGATTGGAAAGGAATATTTGCACGCCGTGTTCAATTATGCCAATGGACAATGCAATCAAAGCCCCATCATCCTGTATTTGCCATTCTCATCAACAGCATAGTTAATTCTCTTGATTCCTATGATAAGAATACTAAAACTTGGACCAAAGATGGCGTGAAGTATGATTTCAGGAAAGGTGAAGAATCTTACTATACCGGCATCATGGAAATGACTGGGCCTCCTGCTTATACAGATGCTGTTTTCACGTATATCAATTCCCTCTCAAACCCACGTATAAGAAACTTCAATGATATTTCAAAAACATGGGAAGCTACAACACACAAAAATCCGGAAAACAAAGAACTGTCTTATGGACATGGCCCCAATGCCAACTTGGGTTGGGAAAACCTCACTCATATAAAAGAACCTTTGATTGTGGAGGATGTTTTACTCTTTCCAGAAGCTTATTTCAACGGAAAGAAAGATAGAGATACAGATGTTTCCGTAATGTTGGTTAGTCACCATTATCATGGCAGTTGGAAAAGTGCTAATTCTGATAAGAGAGCTTACTTGTGAAAAAGATAATGACTAAACTTCTACATTTAATTAAATCAAAACTGAAATCATAAACATTAAACCATGTAATAGTCACTTCAGCTGGAGCAAGAGCATTGTTTCATAGTCTTCTCATCCTCATTTATCAACCACTTTATTTCCAACTCTTTTAACTCTTCGCCCCATTTGGATTTATCGTAGGGGTTAGACCCCATTTTTAATAATTTCTCCAAGTATGGTCTGTTCCCATCAAGGTCATTCTGCAGATATTGAATGACATCTTCCAAGATCCAATTTCTAGGAACAAATAATGGATTGACCTTTGATGCAATTTCATACCTTTCGTTATATGTAATGTTTTCTTTTAATAGCCTGTGCCTATAAACCTTGAGCCATTCTTCGATAGAGTTTTGAATTTCTTCATTACGTTCCTGATCGATCTTGTCTTCCGGGTTGTTAAATCTTTGTAAAAGTTCCACGGATAAGAATGGAATCACAGAGTCTAATTTTGCATCAGTTTGTAGATTTAGAAAAAATGTGTTGTAATCGATCTGCGTCTTCAATAACACTTTTAATAATTCTGCGAACAAATCGTCATCGCCATCTAAAAACGATCTTAGACCTAATCTTTTGCCGAAGAGATCATTGTAGTGTTCCATAAAGACAGATTTGTATTCATTACTAGCCAAATGAATCACAGAACTGGCTCTTTTTAAGACTCTATCTCCCCACTCTTTTTTAACTCCCTTCTCAACAAAAAAATCATCGTTAATTAGCTCAGGACCAGCGCCTAATAACTCAGCCAGGGATTCCCCTAACCTTGTCAAATTCCACCAAATGGCTGTTGGTTGATTACCAAATGCGTAGCGTAACTGGACATCATCATGATTTGGCGTGAAATCAGGATCAAACTTATCTAAGAAACTGAATGGTCCAAAATCTAACGAAAGGCCGATAACTGAAGTATTGTCAGTATTTAAAACACCATTCATGAAACCATAAACTTGCCAATATGCAACAGTTTCAGCGTTTCGTCTGACAATCGCTCTGTATAATTGTTCATATTTCGTCGTATCATTGATTTCTAAGAAATTTTCAGGTAGTTGTTCATCAGAACCTTCAGTTAGCTCTTTGTGTTTATCAAACTTGTAAGCACCAGGCTCAAAACGTGGAAGCTTGCCATCTAGAACTTCTTCGATAATATAATCTGCTAACATTCTTAAACCAACTCGGTCACGCTTATACCTGTAATAATCAAAAGTACCAATTCTAATCCAACTCTTAGCAAATCTTGAGACTACAGCACATGTCTCTGCATATTCTCTCTGAGCTAAAGTCCCTGGAAGTGCTGTTATGCTCAAGGCTCTTGCAGTAGGAATCCCTATACCATTCAAGGACTCGGAGATAATGAATTCTCTAATTGAGGATCTCAAAACTGCTTTACCATCAGCAAACCTTGAAAAGGCAGTTTTGCCAGCACCTTTGATCTGTAACTCATACTTCTCACCAGAGTCATTGGCGACCTGGAATAGATTGATAACACGACCATCACCTAGCTGACCTGCAAACTGGCCAAACTGAAAACCAGCATACGCTTGGGAATACGGAAAAATTTTGTCAGTAGCAATGAAAGCTTCGCCAGAAACTAGCTTCTGAAAATCTGGATCTTGTGCTTGAGACTGAGCAAGTGATAAAGACTCCAAAGCTTTAGGGGATGTCAGAAGATGTTTATATCCCTTCCTTGGTGTAGGAATGGTGAACTGGAACGCACCTGATTTCAGTTCACGAGGATGATTAAATTTCGAAGTTTTATCGGATGAGTCTGATTGATATAGTTTTAAAGCATCCTTTATGGTTGGGATCTCCGGTTCAGCTTTCAATTTCTGGATGAATGGCGAGGTCTTAGGGACTGACTTCAGTGTATGCATTCTCCTGAAAAAAGGCATGCGACATAGAGCCCAGTATAGTGTGTAGATTGGAATTCTGCTTCCTCTCGTTTTGTGTTTTTTTTCCCTTGCTGTGTTCCGTGACACAAAATAGTTTCGCTAAATTTAAGGCTGAAAGGGTCACTGATCAGATTAGAACTAAAGATATTATTGCGCATTTGAAAAGAATGGGGAAAAAGAGCAGTTCAAGAGTAAAGTCGAAACAGAGATGAGTGATAAAGTTGTAATTATCAATGTAAGTTTGACAGCTCGTCAATTACAATTGATCAGGTAGTAGTATAGCATTTGTGGAGATATAGAAAAAGCCACCTGGCATTATGTAATAAAAGATCTATGGCAAAATTTAAAGCATTGGTTTTTTTTTTCAAAGATGGGGGAAAAAGACACACATCAGGGCAAGATCCGGTCGGAAAGATTAATACAAGCTACGGTAAAATCGCACATGGGAGACTTCACGAGTATCATACTCATCATTACGGCGATGTATGGGCCTGAATTGATGGGTGAGTCCTCGAGTCATTAATATCTTGGGAAATTATAGCATGAAAGGTAGTCTTTCTCTCTAAAGTGGCGAGCTTAGCTTTGAGCTTGCATTAAAGAGATCGGCAGGTAAGATTTATTGAGTATCTTCGGAAAATACCTTTGATCTAGTCCTGATTTCACACATAATACGTATTGCAGTATAAAAAGTAATGTTGAGGAATAGTAGGAAGAATTGGTAAATTATCCAGAAGAGCGATTAGGCCAGCAAAGGACTAGTTTACTACTATGTGTGGGGGAGGAGATGAACAACAGTGTCACCTTGCCTCTAACATTTCCTTTCCTTTTTAGACCTTCCATAGTGTATCTGCAGGGACGCAAGTGAAGTTTCCAAGAAAAAGTCATCCAAGAAAAGCTAAAAGTTGACACAAAGATGAATACAAGGAAGGATGAAGGCCGTGGATCACACTGACAGGGGAAGTGCTAATCATGACCTAGCCATTTCAACTCTCAACATTTTTCCCAATATTATGACTGATAATAATCCAAACTTCCATTGTTTTCAAGGAATGGATTTAGCAACATAAGATCCAATCTCCATTGTAGATTTAAATTAATAGATGTATAAACGTAGTTCAAAACTAAAATTAAAGGTAACAACGATCCGAATGCCTAAGAATTTTGAATCTAAGCCAAATATAGAAGCCTACTGGAGCCCCAGAATAACACGATACATCTCGCCACTAGAAGCTATCTCACCCTATTGATCACTTACCAGTAATGTTTTCGGATTTGCACGTTGGAGACGTCAATTCGTAAATTCTGGTTCCTTCTATTACGCTATTTTGGCTTACAATTCACCTTTTGTTCTTGCTTAAAGCAGTGTACGGATTTATGACTGCTCTCAATACAAAAAACACGGACCTCTTGTTAAAGGGATCAGTTCACAGACCAATCGTTGTCCATGGTTGTCCATGTAGTTTAACGGTTCACCAACCACAGTTTCGAGTATTCTCTTTCGACAAAACTGATTTCTGTTACATTCCAGAAAAGAGAAAGCTTCTTTCATTGAGCGCATAACTCGATCCTGAGAGTGTGAATAATTCCATACTTCAGGACCATGTCATAAAAGCGGACACTTCCTCCTTGGTTTTATTTTCTTCTTATTTCTGTCCAAATCACCAACTAGAAAGCTTCCAAATTTACATACACACAATGGGGTTTACATCTCACAATGTTAAAGAGAGGCGCTCAAAGACAATAACAGCAATGACTATTTAAAAAAACAAGAAGGGGCCGTGGGTTAGGATAATTTCAACAGTGCTGGAGAAGTTTCAGCTCTTATGGTTCTAGTTATAACTGATCATCCTGTGGTTCAAGTAGCGACAACTCTTGTAGTTCCAACACCAAGAAATCAACATAGGGATCAGATGACAACAATGGTCCATATGGCTCAAAGAACAAGCAATCATGCTCTTTTGATATGATGGTGCTAATTACAGTTGTCCAAGCAAGGTTCGTACGGTTCAAAAACACTCAGATTTATTTGGCTCCAAAAGAAATGATCATTCTTACGGCTCCTCAAATTCCGATAGTTATGGCCGTCAGGGAACATTGACAATTCCCTATAGGTCTAATAATTCAGATTCATATGACTCTTGAAGAAACAACAATGCTCCATACAGTTCCTCAAGAATGGATGGCTCCTACGATTCCTCGGGAAAAGCAATTCCTAAGGTTCAAGCAGAGATGATGACTATTGAGAAATTCACTGGCTGATTTGAGAAGCTAAATAAACGACGCCTTCATTACAAATACAATTCTGATTAATCTTTGTAGGAGCTGATGTTATCTTTATGCCATTCCTGATATAGTCGTAAATACAGGGCATATCACTCATAAGAACGCACTAGCTCTACTTCGCAAACTCTGCGGTCCATTCCTTCGCAGTTTCAATTGCTTTAGTCTCATTCTGTATCCAATCTTCAGCAACATCGTTAGCTAATGGATCATTAGGATTTGGGGCAGCTAATAGGGCCTGCACCGACAGTAAAATGGTTCTGATCTGGAGGGCCGGTGACCAGTTATTCTTTAAAACATCTAAACATATTCTACCCAGTTTGTCTATGTTTGGATGGTATATCTTGGTTAAGAAGCGAACCTTTGGTGCAATCATCGGATAATCATCTGGTAAAAACAGTTCTAGTCTGAATGTACCACCCTGGTATGGACTTTGTTCTGGACCTTGGATTGTCACATCAAAGTATCTCAAGTTATCATCATGTGGAACTGCAGTGATACCTGGAACCGGATCAGTAACCAATCTTTCAGTCTCCTAATCCTTTGTTAGTTCGTTGCCACAAAGTTCACACTTGATCAGTGCTCTAAATAAAATAAAAGGTGCTAAACCAAAAGAAATTGAAGCTAACAATTTCTACAAAGCATTTTGAAAGACTCACTTTGATGATTCTCTTTGGTAAGCCACTCATCTATCTCTTTTTGGGAGCACAAACTAAGGTGTTTAGTAGCCTGTTAATTTGTTTAACATTTAAGGAAGTGAAATTCGAATTTCCTTCACGTGACTATTATCTAATGCGGTAATCTGCTTTTGTGACTTTACTATTTTATCTGGATTTCTTTCACTTTACTCAGATTTACCCGACTCTCTTTTTGTGTAATGTTCCAGATTTCTTTAAGGAGAATTCGATTTGTTTTCGAGTCTCCATCTGTTGTTATTTTGATCTTTACCTTGTAATTGTTTTGCCAGTTGGGGGGATTATACCTGACCTGTCAGTTTCAAGGTATCATAAGTTCAGGAAGTACGAATCGTTCTGGACGGCCCTTCTGGATAGAAATAACTTTACCTAGTTCGTCTAGCTGAAGGCTCCTAAAGTTGCGTTGGACACGTTAGTTACATCACTTCCATATTCCAGATCTGCCATATCCTCCTATCAGAGATTTTCATTCACGAAACAATTCAAATTTTATTCCCCGTTCTATCGAACTGAGTTCACCATTGAAACAAAAACATAATGTCGCTGATCAGAGGTTTCACGTGGTTTATCTTGGTTTTAGCAGGGCTTCTTAATCTTTATACATACACTTACCCAAGTTTGAACCCCCGACAGTGTTCTTGGGCTGGTACAAAAGTCAACACAGCAAATCCATTCCATGATCTTCCATACATTGGTGACCTCTTGGACCAGCTTTTATACAAACCAGAGAAAACGTCCGAAAGCCCTGACATTAGGATTCTTGCATTCGGTGATCCACAAATTAATGGTAATTGGCCTAGCACCCCATACATCAAAAGACTTGACAACTACGGGAATGATCATTACCTTGGACACATTTACAATATAATGAAAGCTAGGTTAGAGCCGACTCATGTTGCAGTATTAGGTGACTTATTCAGCTCTCAATGGATTGGAGACTCAGAGTTTTTCAACAGAACAAAACGTTATATCACTAGGCTCTTTGACCAACCTGATGAGCATACGCAGTTCGTCTTGGACTATATCGAGACACATGAAAGTGTCGATTGGCAATCATTCTTAGAGAAAACCAAGGCATTAGAGCTCAAAGATCATCAGTACGGCTATTCTGACGTTTATGATTGGTATACCGCTAACTATGCAAAGAGATTTATTAACGCGCCATTGATATTGAACGTTTCTGGTAATCATGATATTGGTTATGCGGGTGATGCTACATGGCAACATATGGCCAGATACACTGAATTATTCGGTAAAGATAATTACTGGATTGAATACAATCGTGGGTCACCAAATCAGTGGAGAATCGTTGTCTTAAATTCACTGCTATTAGAGGGTCCAGCTTTACAACCAGAATTCTTGGAATATACCTGGGAATTCTTATACCAACTATTTGAAAGAAAGTTCGAAGGACCAACCGTGCTATTAACCCATATACCATTCTACAAACCTGATGGAACGTGCGTTGATGGCCCATATCATGACTATTATGGGGAAGATGCTCGAGAGCAATACAAGATTGGAAAATTGAGAACACAAAACCATCTATCGAAGGAGATATCCAAGCGTGTTCTGAACTTGATATTTGACAAACAAGGCGGTATCATATTAACTGGGCATGACCATGAAGGTTGCCAAACATGGTATAATAGAAATGACACAAATTATGAGTGGATTCCATCTAAAGAAAAGATTGAGCATGTTGCAATTCAGGAAGTGACTGTCAGAGCTATGATGGGTGATTATGGTGGTAATACCGGCATATTGACAGGTACCTTTCATGAGAGTTCAGGAAGATGGTCATTCAACTTCTCACTATGCCCCTTTAGTGTGCAACATATCTGGTGGGCTTCCAAAGTGCTAGCTTTAATTGCAGTGCTTCTATTGTCAACCGTCTTCTTGCTTGGTTTGTAATGTTAGTAAAACATGCACTTGCAGGATCAAAGATGTAAGAAAAACAAACCCATCGATTCATTAACTGAATAAAAGCATTCATATTAGACTAAAGTAGTTTGTTGTAAGGTATCAGCTACCTTGAGTGCTACACTATTATCAATAGCTCTCTCAGACATTTCTCCTTTTTATTTCCTTGTCTAATTTCTATTTAACTAAAAACACTTTCATTTCAACTGAGCCTTTGGCTCCTTTTATACTTGTCCTGGGTGGCTTATACATGGACTTTCATATTACCTCTTTTACCAGCCTCTAGGTTATTCACTAAAACAAATCATTCTCAACATACGCCTCTATCCTATACTTGAAAGAAAAATTTGGCGCGATGACAATGCTACAAGCCACTGAGATTATAAAGACGGTCTATTCTGGGCGTGATGAGCCTATTGAGGAATATATTGCTAACTTTGAACGTGTTGAAGCTTTGAACATTACTGCTGCTCAATTTGAAGCGTGTTCCTTCTTAGCTGGTTTGGCGTTAAAGTCTGATTGGGGTTCAGATGCCGTACAAAAGATTATTAGTCTATAACACCAACGCTATGGTACCGGGATGGATGAATTCACGAGTGATACAGTGGCTGATATTGCTTCTGAGGTCTTTCCAAGTGGTGGTTCCTCCTCTGCTCTTGTTGCTTATGGTAAATCTGGTAATGGCAATGGTAACGGTTTCTCTAGGAAGTGTTTCAACTGTGGTGAGAGCGGTCATTTTTACTACCGCTGTTCAAAACCATTAACAGCTGCTACCAAGAAGAGAATTGAAGCAGCTAGAGCTGCTAAGGGAAAAGGCAAGGACTCTGCATGGTTTTGTTGAGAATGGTTTGTTTTGTTGAGAATGGTTTGTTTTAAGTGAATGACCTAGAGGCTGGCGAATGAGGTAATATGAAAGTCCATGTATAAGCCACCCAGGACAAGTATAAAAGGAGCCAAAGGTTCAGTTGAAATGAAAGTGTTTTTTAGTTATATAAAAAAAAATAGGAAAAGAGACAAGGAGAAATGTCTGAGAGAGCTATTGATAATAGTGTAGCACTCAGGGTAGCTGATACCCTACAACAACATGAACTTTAATATTACCTCATTCGCCATTCTCTTAAAACAAACCATTCTCAACAAGACAAGTTGCACCCATTCTTTCTTTCCGTTATTTCCTGTCCCAGTTATTATTAATATTAATCAAGTAGTACAAGTTACACCATCGACAACCTGAAGGGATGCTTATCCACAAACCACTGCTGAATTCGCTTGCCATACTTTTTATCCACTTGAAGAGTCTATAAAGAGGGTTCAAGTAATCTGCTGACTTCTTGACTGCCGCGACAGTCTTAGATAAACAGTTGAAGAGTTTTGACCATGAAGCGGAGAGAGTAAGCATCGCATAAGAGCCGATATCACTTGAATTAGAGACGAAAGATTGCATATGGTTTCACTTGAATCATAAGATTGAATTTCCTAACCTTACGCACAAAATGTTTGTCAAAAAACCGTGACTCAAACTTGATACCCTTACCATTAACTAAAGACCGATTTCTGATTTGTTGAGAATGGTTTGTGTTGAGAATGGTTTGTTTTAAGTTAATGACCGAGAGGCTGGCGAATGAGGTAATTGTCGAGAGTGGTTTGTTTTGTTGAGAGTGTTGAGAATGGTTGTGTTGAGAATGACGAATGAGGTAATATTAAAGCTCATGTGCCAGCAACCCAGGACAAGTATAAAAGGAGCCAAAGGTTCAGTTGAAATGAAAGTGTTTAGTTAAATAAAGACAAGGAAATCAAATGAGAAATGTCTGAGAGAGCTATTGATAATAGTGTAGCACTCAGGGTAGCTGATACCTTACAACATATTTTTCAGAATTTACGCTCG